>JAYJML010000352.1:0-41746 GCA_035610835.1 Ophiura sarsii
GTTTAAAATTAAGTTCAATTGTCTTTATTTTCAATTAGATAAGCCGGTCCTTAAGCTGATGGGTCCTGTCCTTTTTTTAAATTAAAAATAAAATGATATTTCATGCATGACCAGCCAATATAGTGTCCACCAGTCATGTCAATAACTTCCCTGTATCGTTGAAAAGTGCCATAAATGTGACTATTTGGGGAAAAGTAATAATGATATTGAAGGGGAGAAACTTTCTATAGGTAGCCAAGTGTTTTTGCTTTTCATAAGTGTTTCTCTCAGAACGTTCAATTGTGTGTAAAGTTATGCAAACAAACGTGATCACATTTTAGGGGGGGGGGGGGGCGGCTTAATTTTGTTTAACCCTTTATAAAAAGGGAATCCTTTATAAAAAGGGAATGGTAGGTAGCTAAACAAAATCCATTTCCTGTCAAAAGTGGCCAAAGTGTGATTCGCACGCTTTTTAGTGTATTTTTATAGCGGACTAGCTCCTGGCTTGGACTAGCTCCTGGCTTACCAAACTAAATTTTGTACACCTTTTTCTTTTGACACGCCCTATAAAATAGGTGTGCATGATCTCAAAATAATAATAACAGGTATTTTAACATTGAAATAATACCTTATAAATTTGTTAAGAAATTTCTTCTCTTTAATTACAGATATTGTTCGTGAAGATCGGTCAACAATTGAGAACGCTACACCGAAAAGAATGAACCAAAGAGCAGTTTTTATCTTCTCACTTGGGTTCAATTCAAGTTAATCATGCATGACACTAGACAGGTATGTGTGTATGGGCTGCATTGATCAATTAAAGCATCCCCAATCTCTTTTTACTACTGACACTTTTCACCATGTGGAAACATTTTCTGAAAGTAAGGATGGAGGGGGGGGGGGGGGGGGGGGGGGGGGCAGGCACTGCAGGCAGGCCTGGCAGGGTCAGGGTTAATATTCAGTAAATCTTCATGTTAAATGAAAACTCAACATTGCACAAATTCGAATGAATAATTAACAAATTGAATTGTGGTTGTTTTTTTTTAATTTTGAACTCAACTCATTGTAATTGTTCTACGAAATTTTTGACGCACCCTGCCCACCCTGTATTTTTTTTGAATCGTCTATCGACAACCAGTAGTACAACTATACACAGCCCGTGGTATACAATTCAAACACCGCGAAACGCAGAAAAACGGTAAAAGGTGAATGGGTACACGCAAATTGTAGGCAGACTTGCGCTGTAATCGTTAGTCCAGATAACACGTGTACATATCAACATGATTTTATCGATGATTCTTACCTTTGTAGATTACATAGATTTTTAATTATTTTGCAACTGTGGGCTTGGTGTACATCCTATGTACTCTTTCGTGATCAATGCCCAGACATCGGGGGTTTTTTTCTGTTAAAATTATTGAAATTTATAAGAGATGCGTGGAACTCAAGAATAGTGGTAAACAACAAAATATCACGTGCGGTGATCAGTCTCTGCAGATTTGTTACGTAAAACGCCTACGACGCTGCTGTTTCCAATTCACTTTGTACATGTGCAGCGTTCGTCTGAAACCACAGTCAAAGAGACTTAAAATGACGCAATGAAACGGCCATTGTCACGTGGGAAAAAAGAGACTGACTTGTACGCTGCCCTCAACATGCATCGCTACGCCGCGTGGTCAGTATTTTTACTACACGCGATAGCGGTTATTTTAGGATTCCGAGGACGTACTCTATATTTAATCACACGTCGTAGAATTCGAGAACTTTGACAGTTGTAAAGACACACAGGTGGTCGCGGTAAACGTAAAGAAGTACATACAAAGGAAGCCGCTATCTTAATCCGTTTAGACGACATGTTTTCACGAATTTTCATTTTCGCACCTCAGATAATGCGCTGTTTTTCTGCTTCCGTTTTTCGGTTTTAAAAATAAGGTAGGTAGGAATTCTCTGTAGGAAAACGTATTACTGATAATCTTATTTGCAAACGTCTAACCTTTGCGGTGTTCAAGAAATATTTTTATGTGAACTACTCGCTGCTGTGACACAGTTTTATCGGCTTTGAAACCAGGGGAGATGTCAGGTAGCTATTGCAAGCAATAGCTACGTGAAGTCAGGTATAGTGAATGGGAGCAAAGTCAAGCAATCAAGTTTGATCAAGTAATTGAAGATAATCAAGTAATTTGTTAGCCTGATGTCATTTGCAACTAGCTCTAGTGCAGTTTATATTAGATGAGCACGGTAAGTGTATAATAATTAATATAGACACAATCAAAAAGTGTCAAAATCACCTTCTACTACTCATTCATACTAGCAATGACTAGTTCTAATTCTAAAATAGTAAAAGTTTAGTAAGCTTATTATTTATAACACACAGACTACAGAGCCTCATCAGAGGCAGCAATATCTGTAGTCTGTATAGTCTGTAGATTGATGTATACATTCACATGTAGTTTCCTTAGTTATGGTTGCTTCATTGCACTCAATTGAAAAAGAGATTTCGATCGAGAGGAATGCGATTTCGAATGAATAGTATTGTGCCCACGTCTGTCTCAAGACCATTGCCATTGCACACAGCATCCGAGGCCATGATCTTTATCAAGGAGTCATGATCATCAGCCCAAAATGCAGAAAATGTGCTGCTTTTGGATTTTGTCATTAATATGCGTGACATTTTCAATGTTACAAGAATGCACCCAATGTAATTGAGGGCAAAATGAACACTTGTAATTTAAGGAAAGGGTGATGATTTTGTTGATAGAATGAAAATGATTATTCTTCATTAACCCTAACCTTACCAGTAAAGTCCGTCTGTGCCAGCTGGCGTGGCACTTTTTTGATGAAATAATGGCCCCAGGCTACATAGTCGGGCCAATACACTGGCCCGAGTATGGTTGGCCCCCGTGGCGCACTGGTAGAGCGTTCGTCTCGCAACCGAGAGGTTGTGGGTTTGAGCCCCGGTGGCGGCGCCACTCTTTTTGTCCACATTTTTGTCGTTGAAAAAAAAAATTCTTCAAAATGTGACTTTAGGAGGTTCAGGGTAAAGTTGAATACAAGTTTAGAATAGGTCTATGCTCTATGCAATAACAATAATAATAAAAATATTGTATTTCTTTTCTTTCCTTTTCAGCAAAGAGGCCAGCTAGGTAGGATGATGTGATCCTTGTGTGATCAAGATCAGATTCAGATCAGAAGAAACCAAACAGACAAGACAACTACAATTGGGATATTTGATTTCAAAAGTAAGTAGACTTCTATCCTAAGGCCCCAAGACGTTAGCCGAAGGGCGCCTGCCCCGCAGTGCTAAAACCTCAGAACCGCAAGTACGGATGCCTGAGGTGCATGGGGCTTCCATCGTTGACCGATACTGGTCGGTTGAGTTTTAGGGTCCAATTTAGTTTGGCTCGCAAGGGCTATTAAGCTTTGTGATCGCCCCACCCTGAGTCAGTATACAAAACATGTTTTGTACGTCATGT
Source organism: Ophiura sarsii (assembly GCA_035610835.1). Classification (NCBI taxonomy): domain Eukaryota; kingdom Metazoa; phylum Echinodermata; class Ophiuroidea; order Amphilepidida; family Ophiuridae; genus Ophiura; species Ophiura sarsii. The sequence continues at coordinate 3,453 of JAYJML010000352.1, forward strand.
TTTGTTCATAATAATAAGGAAAAGAGTATTCTTAACATCTTTTTTCAGAGCAAAAGGGATTGCCAGAGTGAACCATGAGGGAGCAGAATGGAGGAAAGACAATGCGCTGACTACTATGCGTGAATGGGTTGCTGATCGGGACATGCTGAACACTTACTATAGTTTATATACAGGTAAGGATAGTGTAGATATCAAATAACACCAGTCCTCCAACATACTCAATACTTGTATTCCAAGTTTGTATGTACATGTATACAGGTAAGGGTATACAAACAATGAACATGATGACTTCAGTGTGTATCTTAATGAGAAAACCTGATTACAGGGGCTGTTGGGGTGTCTAATGCACTGGTCTATGTACGTGTGCGATCACAGACAAACCCCAGCATTGGCTTAGAAATGATGCCTCTCTCAATGACATACACATTGACTTGATTTATGAATGTATTTTGTATCATAGTGGAGGTAGCAAGTTGATCAGAGAAAGTAAGGAATTAATATCCATCAACGACACTAATGGCAATCTTTTATTTATCACACCCTTTGTGATAAATATTGTGCACTCAGTGCACAATAATTGCACTGTTATTCTGAAATGATGTTGCTAATGTCAGTTATATCAGTAATAATTATTGTAAAACCTTGTAGTCAAAGGTAGGATTATGCCATTTCTGTATACAGGGGTGCATTTTGAGTAGGTTACAGGGTCAGTACAAGGGTAAGGGTGAACAATAGCACAAGTAAGATTGATTAATGTTAGGATTATGCTCAATGTTTGACAAGGGTTAGTGGTACTTTGGATTAGGTTTACTGGTAGGTCAATTTAATACATTTCATATTCAATTATTATATTCAAATTGACCTTTCTTCTATGATTTATAACTTATGAATGAAGGCAGTGAGTGCTGCAAACAATGGTTAAATATTTACTGATGGTGGAGTTGAACCACCACCCAAGCAAGCAAGATGCCAGCAAGGGCTGAACCCCAACAGTAGATTAGTATTAACACAAATGATGTCAACTGCACTTTTAGTAATGAGGAATGCACTGAATTTTATAAGAAAAGAAATAAAAGTATCCATTCCATATAAATTTGGTTTCTTTTTAAGAATACCATCTAGTAATTAAGAATGACAAAGTGAGGGTAATTACATAAGAATCCGTATTTTTGATTTTTTGACAGAACAGCCACAATTTTATTTTGCCCCGATCCCAACCCAACCAGACAATATCCAGACCAGACTTAGACTGATGCAGTATCAACTCTGAAAAAATAAAAAAACTCATCTAAATGATTTGGGTTTTCTTTTTTTAATTTTCTCTTTGCAGTTTTGACATAGAAAATGCAGCGTCACCGAGTAGAAGTCCGGGAATGGAGGGCGCCGCGAGTCCGTCGTCGGGGCTGGTGCTGTCAGCAAATTTTCCTCAGAGGCGGGCGGGAGTCCTTCCTGTACAGGGCGGACAGCGACTTTGACCTGTCGCCGAAATCTATGTCAAGAAATTCCTCAATCACAAGTGAATGGTGAGTACGGTGATACTAATTCATGTGTTAAATTATTTCAATTGGAATGTGGCAATCTCCCCCCCCCCCCCCAACCAAAGGGGGATGTTTACACGGTTTGATTAATGAGGGCGATGTTGCTGACGGCAAGACATGACGCATCAGCTAGAGCCTCTCGAGAACCATCACTTTAATGTAGGCCGGTAGATAACACTTGCAGACAGAACTATTCCTCAAGTCCTGAAAGAAGTGGTAAATTTTTCATCTTACTTTTAATAACAATTGGTAAATTGTGGTAAAGTTCAAATTTGCAAAATTCACAAAGATGAAACCCATGCAAAAAGAGAACAAAACGCTTTAATAATACATTGCAATCCAGTAAGAACTGTTAATCGTCTTTATTTCTCTCTAGTCAAGATAGCATTTCATAAGGGATGGATTCCATGGTTTTTTGAACCTTTTAGGTAGGGTCTGCTGTTCAGGCGTTTTTTGCTTCTTTTTTTTTTTTGTTATCCCAAATTTTGCAACAATTTTCGAAATTGTCAACTATGTCCAAAAATTCAAATATTTTAAAATATGTCCAAAGGATTTCCACACTAAAAAAAAAGGGTTAACAAAATCTGAAATTAGGAAGAAAATGGATCAGTTGGACCCATAGAATGGGTTATATTCCTTGGCCCTTAACATTTCTAGAGACAGAAGTCAATTTCAAGATGTTCTTTTTCCCAAATGAGTTGTTTAATTAGTACTTTGCAGATCCTCTGGAATATTACTTTTGCTTAGTGTTTAGAACATTGTGGGATTTTCTTTCATTACCAAACAGCATCAATAAAGGAGGGGGAGGGGGAGGGGGCGCTATGGTCCTGTGTTCCCAAAGTGGAGTGCATCTCTCTTTTGACTCAATTGGGCCAAACCCACACATTTTTCACACTTTCCACACGGCTATTAGTTTTACCATTACAAATACAAAAAAGATTTTTCAAAAATCTTTCCCAACTTTCAATGTCTTATCTCATGAAATACTGAACAAATACTAGGCATGTTTGTACTTTGCATTTCTCATGATGATTCCAAATACGGTGATGAAATTCAATCATTTTGATATTTTTGACACATTTTGGAACTGTCGTCTGCAGATGACTGCTGCGTGGAAAGCATTAGGGGTTGCTGGGTGAGAATTATTTCATGAATACTTCTAATATGTTGATAAGATACTGTAAAAGTAGTAATTTTCATGCGATAAATGTCTGCGCTTTGCCAATTTTCAGCCATTTCGCTTGTTTTTAAATACGTGATTTGAAAGTTCATTACATAGACTTCTACTCAAAATAAATATGTTTGCATGTTTTTATTTTCGCGATAGCTGCTTGGAGCGCGCAAATGTCCACATTTACAGTAGAGCCTTGCAAAATAAAAGATGTTGATTGAGAATGTCAGCCAGACATTTTAACTGAAGGGCAATGAACCCATATCACGTGAACCATGTGATGCATAATTGCATTGCACATGACCACCGTGACACTGCATGACTCTTGAGTAAACCGATGGAGTCAAGGAGTTACTGGTTCATGATCATGACACTTCATATGGAACATGGGTGCTATTTTTCAAAAACAGAACAGGGACATATCATGCTGGTTCAGATTATGGCCACAAACATGAACATTTCTGGCATCTTTCACAAATTGTGCACAAAATATGAAATTTCTGGTGTTTGTAGTCTGCAGAGGGTTAAATATGTTTTGCATAGGATAACGCACGCATGCACCCTCACACACACACCGCATCATCGTCATTATGGGCCTGTGGCCAAGCATGGCTTAGATTACCGCGATGTATAGTAATGCTGTGTGCTGATGCGTTGTGGGTGCATCGCACGTGACAATTTCAATGAGGCTTATATAGGGACTCTTTTAAACTGCAAGAATTTACTGAGAATATGTAAAGAGATAATCAAAATGTTCAGATATATTTAAATTTGTCACGCTGTATATACATGTATGTTAATTAGGCCAACAACAAAAAATAGTTGTGTTGCCCTCATCCGACCGGGTCAAAATTCCGAGAATGTGGGCCGGGGTTTTTTTTGTAAATTTTTTTTTTTCAAATATTTTTTTAATTTTTTTTTAAAAATTTAAGATTTTTTTTCTCAAGATCTTCCAATCTGTGAAAATTGCACAGAAGAAACCAAAATATTCACCATTGGGTTGAAAATACATCCAGTAAGCATTTTCCTTAGTATTTTCACAGATGTTGACTGAAATAATAGGTATAAAATTGTTGATTTGGTAAAATTAAAACAAAATAAATAAATTTTAAAAAAATCCGGCGGGCCGACCTTCCCAATTTTTGGCTTGTGAGGGCAACACAACTTCTTTTTTTTCCTTCCTTAATGTAAGGGTTATTGGGACTCCTTGCTATCATAACTTACAGAGACTTTACAGTTGTTTTTAGAGAAAAAAGTCCAAGTTTATCACACCATACATGTCATATAATAAAAGGATGACAATTCTTTTATCTATAAGGAAAATTTTCTGAGAAATTCATATTTGTCATACCCCATGTGATATATCACATGGTAATTAAGGTAACGCTCAAAAAGGGGCTCGTACAGCTTATAGAAACCCTTCTGGCACTCAGCTGCAAAACTTCGAAGAATTTGCAATTTCAAATTATTAGCGAAAACTAATTTTCAGTGAAATTCAAATTTGTCAAAAACAAACGAATCCCTCGATGAATACAGTAAGGCCAGCTGCAAAAATTCTTCTGAGAAATTCAATATTTGTCTTACATTGTATTATATAATTACATAATGATTATAGGGACTTGTTTTGGCAACTGTGCAGCTGCATTACTCTGCTGAGAATTTGTCATACATTATAATAATAATTTTGTATGATGTAATCAAGTATTTTTATGACGCTTCACAAATCTCATAAAGGTGTATATGATTGGTTAATTACACGATACACTAATTTGAAAAAAACAATTATAATACAGCTTCTAAAATACTGTAAAGTGGAAATTTTGTGCGACTTCATTTTCAAAATAAATCACGCTTGGCCGATTTTGAACTGTTTTTCATGTTTTTAAATTAACAATTTGTAGCTTCATGGCATAGACCTATATGCAAAAGAAATATATTTCTGTGTTATTATTTTCCGGGTAACTGTGCGAATATAAGTGTAGAGCAAAAATGTCCACTGTTACAGTATTGCACTCCAATCTTAATCAGGGATGCAGTTATTCTAACAGCGTCTCTGATTGGTGCAACAAATGATGTATCCATCTCTCCGACCAATCGGCTGGTAGTTATCACGGGGATAATTCAATTTAGATCTAGCCCTCTAGCTGATTTTTTTTTTTTAAAGCCTATCCAGGGAAATGCTGCAGCCCGTGAATGGATCTCAAAATCACAATGAGGCCCGGTTGGTAGAAAAGGTAGCACATGCTTGGTTTAAAAAGGGATATTTCGCTGTTTGGAGCTGATAAAACTATAAAATTATGGGACTGTTAAATGATGGTGTGTGTATTCTTTTCTGGGAGACACTGTAGATACACACCTAACCACACTTCCACCATTTAGCGCAACGTTGATTCATCAGCATCTGTATCATCACCTCCCTGTGAGAATGCGTAACTCGGCACGTAGCGTGTTCCAAGTATAACTGAAGTAGGTGCATAGCTCTAGAATCAGGACAGTTGAAGGACGGTGATGTATTTTTTCTAGGAGACACTGTAGATACACGCCCCACCACACCTCCACCATTTAGCGCAATGTTGATACACTTGCCCTTTGGTGTCACCACCTCCCAGTGAGAATGCGTAACTCGGCACGTAGCGTTTTCCAAGTATAACTGAAGTAGGTGCATAGCTCTAAGAATCAGGACAGTTAAAGGACAGGGTGTATTATTTCTGGGAGACACTGTAGATACACACCCCACCACACCTCCACCATTTAGCGCAATGTTGATACACTTGCCCTTTGGTGTCACCCCTCCCAGTGAGAATGCGTAATTTGGCACGTAGCAATTCCAAGTGTAACTGAAGTGGGCGCATAGCTCTAAAATCGGGACAGTTTAAATGACGGTGGTGTATCATCCGCACTACGCACATCAATTGAGTTGGTACTGCTGTACTTTGATAGATCTTCATGATGGTTTAATTGGATTTTAAAAGTAAGAACTAGCTTAACTGCAAACCTCAACGGTAGAGTCAGTGCTGTTATATGGATGCGAAGGAAGAAAGAGCTTGATGGTTGCTACACCAGAATGCTGAGAGCAGTACTCAATGTCAACTGGAGACAACACATATCAAATACCCATTTGTATGGTGACCTCCACAAAATAAGCCAGAAGATTCAGAAGAAACGAACAAGGTTTAATGGCCACTGTTTCAGGAGTGAGAAGCCAGTATCCAAACTGGTGCAATGGATTCCCAAGCAAGGCCAAAGAAAACTGGGAAGACCTGCTCTAACATTTATTGAATCACTCAAGCAGGATACTGGATTGGACACCTGTAACATAAGGACAGCAATGAAAGACTGAAAAGTGTGGAGAGCAATTGTAGATCGGGGACAACACCCGAGTTAAGCCAACAAGTAACTGTAAACATGGACATTTTTGCTCTACATTCCATATATATCTGAAGTGGGCGCATCGCTAGAATTAGGATGGTTAATTGATGGTGAGTGTATATCATCCGCACTACACACCAGGGCTCAAAATACTTCTTTGATGACAGGGCTATTTTGTAACATTTGGGGGCTACTCACCAAATAGGTGAAAATAGGACCCTTTTTGGCGGCACATCCCCGTGACCTCATATCCACTAAGTACAGTCAGTATCAGTAACACTGCTACAAACCTATATCATCAATGCATGTGCATTGATTTTTCCAATTGATCTCGAAACAACGCATATTGCGCATGACCTAATAGCTTTAACCTTATAAATTGTGACGCTGTTGATTTACAACCACCCACATTTCTGTGTATTTATTGCTGCCATTGATGATACCACATACCAAGTACACTACGATGAAAAGTCATTAATCGCGAAGTTGGATACTTTGAATAGAATACATGCCGATTACAGTGCTTACAACATCCGGAGTTCTACGTATCTTGATGCGTCATAGACACCACTTAGTTATGGCGTCGATCATTTTAATTTTGAGTGTCAAATATCTTCTTCTTTTTTTCAAAGTGCTATTTGCATACTTTTATGTGGATTGCCAGATATGGCGACGAAAAAAACACCAAAACCTGTTCTACGGGCCCGCCCGACCCATTTTTCCCCTCAAATTTTAATGGAATTTTTTTTGAACTTTTTCGTTACAAATTTTTTTTGTTTTTGTTTGTGTGTGTGCAATTTTTGAATGTTCTTAAGATATTTGGAATTTTTTTTATTAAAAAAGCTGAAATTTCACCACAATTTTCTGAATTGTTTGACAAAAACAAAAACAATGTTTGACCGACCCTACCTGAGAGGTCTGTTTGCCCGTAGAACAGGGTTTTTGTGTGTCGTCTAATGGCAACATATCGGGACATCTTTTCTTTGCAGTGACTTCAATTATTTTAATGGTCAACTACCCAGAAATAACTGTTTATTTTCGATATGCCACTTGTGTATTAATAGGTAGATATATATAAGCTGCCTATTAATATCTCGCAATATAAATCTTCATTATGTACTTCTGTTTTTCGACCATGATCGACCTTTATACTCTAAATCTAACTATTACTATGCAAGTGCTTCTTCTTTACAACATATGAACCTCTCAAAAATGTTGTTATAAGAATAAGAATAATTCATTGGTAGTGTACCAATGCAGTCATCTTGGGAGCCTTAATTTCACCCTTTTTAAAGATAAGCACTCCCAATGTAATTCTCTTGGAAGATGACTATTGGGGGAAAATCACTGTGTTGCAGAATATAGCTTTCCTTCATTATCTTCATATGTGTATAGTCTATGCTCTGAGGTCTCAGAGGTTGGAGGTGGTATCAACTCCAAATGTCTGAAAGCCTTGGTGCTTCTGCAAAGCCAGATAATGTAGCTTGCTCACAGGGCTGTTTTGGATGCTGTGTCTAAGATGGGTTTTCTTTTCCAGTTAGGGATTCCTAGGGAGGCCAGACATTTGAAGAAAGTGGTATTGTATATCCCCTGCTCCCAACTTCTATGGGAAAGTAGTTCACAGACCATCCATTATTTTCGCAGTCTGCTACAAGGTCTTGGTTTTTACATTTCTTCCTAGCAAATGCATTAGCAAGGTTTTCCTCTGATGCAACTGTCAATGCAATGATAAGGCAAACGGACCTCTCAGAATGGGTCGGTCCGTCAGGTGTTTTCTTTTTAAACTTGTTTCCCCTTGTGAAAAATGACCGTAAAAATCATACAAATCTGTAAAAACATCATTTTTGCACATGATTTTTTTTCCACAGATTTCTAAATAAATGATTTGGTCGGGCCCGTAGAACAGGGTTTCTTTCTTTAGTCGCCTTATCGATAATTGTCAATATGTCGGGAGGATTTTCTATAACATATTACTATTAGCACAAATATTAGCTAGTTATATAGCTATGTCTACTGAAGATAGCAATACTGTTAAAACTGTGTATAGTTATTCATTACTAAAGTTTTTCTATTATTTTATCTGTTTCTATTATTGCAGACAATCGCCAAAGATACAAGCAAGCACATTCAAACCTAATGTTTCAATAGGTAAGTAGTCCTTTCATAGTCATATCAGTTCAGAGTAAATTTGACTTCAATTTTCACAATGTTTGCTATGCATAATGACAAATGACCATACAGTAAATGAACTAGTGGTTGTGTGTTCAGTGTATACCTAGAATGACTTTGAGCTCTTTGATAACCATAACAGACCGACCTTCTTCTTCTCGTAAAGTTCAAACTTCAGTAACTGAAGATAGTCGAACTGTGTGTGGATGCGCGCGTGTTATTCAAACAAGGACGCAGACCTTTTGGAAAAGAGTACTTTTTTAAGGTCCCAGATACCGGTATCGCACGATACTGGCACATGAAATTTGCCAGTACACAATTTGATTGTTACAGTATTGAACACCAAATTGTGTTCCAGTATCGAGCGATACTGGAACATTTTTATGTTCCAGTAATCGTTTGATATTGTAACACTGACTATGTACTAGTATCGAACGATACTGGGTGTTCCAGTATCGGTCAGAATCTGGGACCTAAAGGTGGCTAAATGGTGTGTTTTTTGGTTGATACCCTGTGGCCTATTCTCCAAAAAATTGATGCCCCGTGCAAATGCTCGGGCCCCTCTGGCCAAGCTCGCGTAAAAAGTTCAGGAAATGGATCATTCTCCCACTTGCATCCCTGCTTTAAGCTTGTCTTCATAATATCCTTTTTTTCAAGGCAATTTAGCAGAAACAGAAATTTCCAAACTATGGCCAGGATTGTAGTCCAGTGGTATCACAAAGCCTGAGAAATACAATAACCCTATTATAACTCTACTACACCACACGGCAACTGTGCGGGAAAAAAAGTTTTTATAACCGGGCGTGCAGGTTTTTGGGGTACAAAACGGACCCAGGCTATATAACGAGGCGAATATACTTGCCGAGTGACGACTGGCAGCGGTGGTGTAGTGGCTAGGATCTGGGTTGGGGTGCTGAGGTCCGTGGGTCAAATCCGTGGGGGGGGGGGGGTCGGGGTGACCTTTCTGGTGAATTTTGGGTGTCGGAAAAGAAATCTGTTGCCGTGTGGTGATCTCGATTTAGGGTTAATAGGTTAGGATAAGAATGATGGAAAATATTTATTAATACCAATAAAATCAAATATGAGGTGAAACGTTTGATTTCACTTTCTTTTATTTCATGTTTAGTTGGAAACATTTTGATGCCAAAATGCAATATGCGTCATGTTCTGAGTAAAGACAATCATCATAAATACAAAGCAATGACTTCAAAAAATCAAGACTTTAATCGTTACATTTGAAGATATGATTAAAATCTTAACATATTTTGTGTAATATTTTCATTTTGTTTGAGAAGCTTTGAATGGTTATATCTCAAATCTGTCTGGCAGGTGATCTCATTAAATAGGGAATCATTAATTTGATCTCTCCTTTTTTACTTTATACAGATGAAAATTTCGGCAAGATGGCAATAGAAACGTTAGAAGAGTTAGATTGGTGTATGGACCAACTAGAATCAATGCAAACCCATAGGTCTGTTGGTGACATGGCAACTAGTAAGGTATGTGTATTCTGTAATCATACCACCACCAACCCCTCCCATCCTTTCCCCAAAGCTCTGCAGCCTGTTTGTATTGGTTTATGGAACAACTATAAGTGATGCATACCCATAGGTCTGTGGCTGTCTCCCCACCCCACCCCCCCACCTCCACCCCATATACCATACATGGTAGGTCGAAACAGGGATCCCAAATCATAGGTGTGTTGGTGACATGACAAGCAACAAGGTAAATTCAGATTGTAATTTCCCCCTCACTCCTTTCCCCTCCCTCCTCCCTCCTTTCCTCCTGCCTCCTTCACCCCATTCTAAGACCAACCTATCAGTAATTACAAATAGCTTCATATTAAACAAACCCATGTGTGAAAACTGTAAAAAGAAGGAACAAAAGTCAAATCAGCCACAGTGAAATAGCCTTGGTTCAAAGTTTTGGAGCACCATGGACACAAAAATGAAACCAGTACCCCAACCCGGGTCAAAATCTCATTTCCTTCCTAAAAGTTGGACTCCTTTAATGGTTGTTACTTTGTAATGATTCCTAGTGCCTTCCTCTTTGTACTCCCTACAGTTTAAGAGGATGTTAGGACGTGAGTTATCGGCATTCTCGGAAACCAGCAAATCGGGCAATCAAGTTTCACAGTATCTCTTCGATACGTTTTTAGGTAAGCAGGTATTTGCATCACAGGTATGGTTCAATCAGTTCCAAATTGGCAAGAAATATACGTTTTTTATCGCAAAAGTATTCTAAGCGACACCGCGTAAAGTTGGTGAAACGCGCATGTCACACATCGGTTCACATTGCGCTTGTTGCGTTCGTGTGCGCCTTCACCTTTTGTATTCATTCGCTGCTGTAAGGAGGCTTTGCCAATTTGGAACTGATCAAACTATAATGATGAGAGGGAGAGTCAATACTATTCGTACACTCTTAGTAGTGTCGAACAAATCAGAAAGCAAGAAACTTAAATACCCTGAGTGCATTGTAAGTGTCTAATGCACTCCGCATGTGTACCGTTCAATGTGCGCACCACACGCTTTGTTTTGATTCGTTGTTCAGGCATCGCAGGTTCACTGATTTTCACTGGGGGTGTTAGCAAACTTGTTAACACATTTTTATTTGTTATTACATACATAGATCAAAATTATGCTCAAATTGTGAATTTTGATTTGTATAGTGTCATGTATGAATTAGGTCAATACATGCATATGTTTTGTTTCTCAAAAATTAGAAAAATCAATGCAGAGCAAATTGTCCAATCTGCCCTTTTGGTAAATCTACTCCAAGCCAAGATTTTCTGTCCCCTGTGTTGCATTCCTGGAAACAGGATACAAAGTTTATCACTTTCCATGCCGCTATTAGTTTTACCATATATACAAAACAGATTTTTCAGAAACCTCAAAGTCTATCTCAAGGATTACTGTACCAATACTAGGCATGTTTATACTTATTTCAATCCATTTCCCATGGTGAATCCAAATATGGTGATGAAATTCAATAGTTTTGACATTTTTGAAACATTTTGTGAAATTTTGGATTGTCGTCTGCAGATGCCTGCCATGTGGAAAGTGTTAGTGATGTATTTACAAAATAAATTACTCATCGACATGACATGGTCCATGAAAGGTCATGCATCCATTTGCACTTTAATTCTCAAAACTTCCAGCATTGATTAATTGTGTGTGGTTGCTCCATGTGAATCTATGCTGCATCAACTAAGCTTATTGCTCAACAGAGTGCATGATCGCTACTCGGCTCATAAATCCCACGTGATATCGCTCCCTATCCATGTACTCCCCATTCTGTGGCCTCAATCAGTACAAGCAGCGTTTGTGGCCCCCTGATTACACACATTCAAATGTGCCTATAGCCTGGACTCATGCTGCAACACAAAATGAGGCTGTACTTTTTTACAAAACAAGAACATCAAGTGAAACCGTGCAGAAAATGAACATGCGCGACATTTCTAACACAGACCCCGACAGTTTGGCGCCAATCATGCTTCTTCTGAAAACACGGTGAAACATGATGTAGCAACTTACAGTCCTCCAGAGAATAACATGTCCAATGTTTCACACCTTGGATTCGCTCAAGTCGGCCATTTTACCCGTGACTCGTACCGTACGCTCATTGTGATCTGTGGCTATGAGAATGAGGAGGGGGTGGGGTGAGAGAGGAGAGCTTGTATTCAAAGGCGGATACTGTTTTAAAAATGGAATAATTCTGTGCACCCTTCACAGTACTATAAAATTGGAAGTGTTTGCGCGTGTAATTTTTCGCGCCTTGCACATTTTGAACAATTGTACTTGTCATTATTTTCACAATTTTGAGCTTCCTTACACAGAGACCTACATACAAAATGAATGTATTTATGCGTTTTTATTTTTGTGCTTGCTGATTTATGCGCGGAAACGCAAAAATAAATGTAGCGCGAAAATGTTCACTTTACAGTAACTGGAATGACAAAAGTGCAACATAACACATATGGTTTTCAGACACTTTGCTGTGAAATAAAGTGCATTAGCGCATGTGGTCTTTTCTCAGTGCATTTTATTAAATGTTGTGCATTATAACACATGGTCATGTGACGTGATCAAGCGGAATGAGTTGAATGTCAGGAATATTGATTTGGAGTTACTTGTATAGGTAAAAAGACAAATTCTTATGTTTTACTTTGTTTTCTCTCAGTGGTAAATTGTTTGTAACTTAAAAACTAGAAATTCAATTTTATTGAGGTTTGGCCCATACTGTAGCACCATACTGTAGCACTCTTTGATTAGAATCGTCATTCAGTGTGTAATTGAACATAATCAAGCAAATCAATAATAATCCACCTACATGTTGAAGTTATTTCAATTTGAGTAGAAAAAACATAATTTTATCCATACTATTATCCATGACAAACCACGGAATATTTGAATATTAGATGTATTTAACACAATATACATTGATGTATCCTATAAATCATCATTAGAATCTCAAAGGCAGGTTTTTTTCAGTTGAAAATTCAATTTCTGTCCAAAAATAGCCAAAGTGGTTTTCGCACTCTTGTTACGGAATTGATCATATCTCGGTAGTTAAGGGGTGAAATATATTGGGATGAAGTGTATTTGATAGAGGACTAATATGGCTTATCAAAACAAAGCACATGGGATGTATTTTTAATTGTTTTTGTCCCTCACAGTCACAGGACAATTTTTTGACATGCCCAGTATTTTACTCATTTTTCATTCTTTGTTTTTCATCATTGTAAATACTTTCATTATTTTACCCACCTCCTAGACAAACAACAAGAGATAGATGTCCCAACGCCGGCAAAAGAAACGCAATCGCCGCTGGCCAAGACAGCGGCCGCCACAAAGAACTTCAAAGGTCAAGAGGTCAAACGGGTACATGAGATAGGTCAAGTGAAGGCCATCAAGAAGCCAGCGGCGGCTATTAATAGCATCAAGGAAGATGTCATGCCCAGATTTGGGGTTAAAGTTAATAATGAAGAGGAATTAGAAAAGGTAGGTTATGTTTCTTTCTTTTGCAGGGGGTTACTACATCCCCCTCACAATCATGCCTTGTGCCCATTTAGGCCGGGGAGGGTTGCCTGTTATATGGGCAAAGTTTTGAAAAGTTGCTCAGAAATTGCGGGCATATTTAGATCAAATTAGCTCATCTTGATCAAATTTGAAAGTAGCAAAAGATGCTCGCGTGTACGGCAACATCATTGTTCCTTTTGATGGTGCATACTTCACAAGCCCAAACAGTATGCTATTTGTTGACGTAGTGCCAGGGTAACATTTAAAAAATACACGCCTAGCTGGCCGGTAGGAATTTTGCTGTTGGTAAATATTTTGGCCCCGCTAAAATAAACTTCCTGCTATACAAAATATGGCCGACACAATATTTTGGACGCATAGAAAATATGATCTGTGGTTAACAAGTTTAGAAGTATAGGAAGTGTTGCTTTATGTAAGAGGCAAGAACACTTTTAAAAAATATGGTTTTTGGACCGCGGAGTGTTAGCAAACTTGTTTACATGTTTTTATTTGTTTTTACATAGATCAAAATTATGCTTAAATTGTGAATTTTGATTTGTATAGTGTTGTGCATAAATTAGGTCAATACATTCGAATATTTTGTTTCTCAAAAAACAAAAAAAATAGAAATCATTGCACTTGTGCAAATGTTGATATGCTCACAATAGCACTCCCCCCTTGCAGGGTCGTGCCATTGTTCACACATCAACGTATACACATTTATTGACCTATAATCATCACATTCAGTAAGATAATAAGTTTTTGATTATTGTTTGTGATTTATCCCCCTATAGGCAATGGAGTACACAAACAAATGGGCGATAGATGTATTTAGGATAGACACGTTGTCTCATAATAGGTCACTTACAGCAATCACATATAGAATATTTGAGGTGAGTACTCAGGGAATAAACTAAAGATGTGATCTGTTTCACAGCTTGATAAACCAAAAACAATTTAAATTTGAGATCCCCATCCCCCCCCCATTTTTGAACAAAAAATTAGCATTTTCAGTAATCTTCCTCTTTTTGGGGGTGTTTCCTCTCGCACGCCTGATAATATGAAAACAATCTTAAAGACTATGATATACTTAAAATGTAATATTCATGATGAAGACTTACTTTAACAATGTAGGGTAAAGTCGCCTATTTTCGGTCAGCGCCTATTTTTGGTCACTTCGCCCAAATCGTGTAATAAAAATGACTTCGTCGTTATATATAAACTGACGACTAAAAAAACCCCGCTTAGTTGATGCCAGGTATTGCTTTTAAAATGGCGACGACCAATGCAATTACACGATTTTGACCAGTGACCGAAAATAGGTGCTGACCGAAAATAGGCGACTTTACCCTATGCAATATTGTAACACTTTCCAAGTGGCTAGTATTAGTTTTATAATATTCAAAACAAATTTTTCAGAAACATTTCCCAACTGTCAAAGTCTATCTCAAAAATTACTGAACCAATACCAGCAATTGTTTGTACTTTTTTTTCAATGCATTTCTCATGGTGATTCCAAATATGGTGATGAAATTCAATAATTATGACATTTTTTAAACATTTTGTGAAATTTTGGAACTGTCGGCTGCAGACGACTGCCGCGTGGAATGTGTTCATAATTGTATTTAGGCCTATAAAAAAAGAGGTTTTGGGGTTTTTGTTGTTGAAAAAGTTGAGGTGGCAATCAAACTTTTTTTAAAAGCTTATTTAACATTAATCCTTGTGGCACTTTTGTCTTGATTTATTCCCCTGCAGGCAAGGGGTATTACGAAAGAATTTGAGATTCCTCATAGGACACTGGTACAGTATTTAATGACGATAGAAGACCACTATCACAAAGATGTCAAGTATCACAACCAGATTCATGCAGCTGATGTGGTACACTCGACAAACTATCTCCTATCATCCCCAGCACTTGCAGTAAGTTATGTGATGCCCATGTGATAGCCACTCGATGTCCATGCTGTATCCATGTGATATCAATGTAGTGACCATGTGATGTTAGTGTGATATCCATGTGCTGACCATGTGATTATAATGTGATGCCCATGTGATATTCATGCGATGCGCATAGTATATATGTGGTACTTAAAGCACTTTGGCAAATTGGCTCTACAGAATTTTAGAAATGTTGGGGAAAATGTGTTTTTTCTTGTTCATTGAGCCAATTCTTTTAGCCTCCAAGCACTCCATCAGTTAGGAACAATTTTGTAGAATTGGCCCAATCGCAAAAACCTTAGACGGAATACTTGTATGTGACCATTTCTGATATCGAGGGTTTAGTGCAACAAGGGTCCATCTGCAGTAGCTGCTAGATGCTATCATATGTGGTAGCCAATAGCAGACCCCTTGATATAAACTAAAAGTAACACAGGGCAGCTATAGCAGATAGGATATTACTATATTATGTAACCATTTCTGATAAATTCTCTTCTGTGTTGACATCAACAGAATGTATTCACCGACCTTGAAATATTGGCCGCCCTATTCTCTGCTGCAATACACGACGTAGATCACCCGGGTCTTAGCAATCAGTTTCTAATAAACACAAGTAAGTCTTCGACAAAGATCTGCCATTACTACACCACATGAATGTTCATGAGTTTATTGTGTCGATTCATTGGCCAACTCCCACTACAAGTACCTAAGGTTTATATTACAGTTTTTGTATACCGCAAAACCTGAATCAAAGTATTAAGAAATAGGAAAATACAAGAAATATTTGTTTCCACATTACTTTTCCTCATGAAAGAGCAATTGATGATTTAAACAAGTTCCATTTCCCACGTTTTGAAGTTTTATAGAAATTCTACACTCGTAACCTAAAAAGTTAATGCGAGAAATGGATAGCACTCATATACCTTGTGCAGCTGTAGGAAGCTTGTGAACAACCTGTTTTTCACACACTTGCTGCTGCTTACAGCCCAAATTGTGAAAATAATATCGCTAGTTGATTGTTCTGAGGAAACTTCCCCCTGAGTGCAATGAAGATTTTAAGGACAGCACCACAATGCATTGCATTTTTGCAAAACGCCGTAAATGGTCCCCAATTCATCTTGGTTCCCATAGACATATGCACAAAATCATGGCTTCATAGCGCCATCATCGTACAAGCTCTTAGATTCTTGTTTACATCAATTAATAAATTAGTTCTCAGTGTTCCTTTTTCTTATTTTTAAAACTTAAGAGTTCCACAAATGCATCATGTGAAAAAGCCTTAGTCAGCTGGTGCTCCTGCAATGCATTGTGGGATATCCTTAAAATCTTCTTTGTGAACAACCTGTTTTTCACACACTTGCCGCCACTCACAGCCCTAATTTTGAAAATAATATCGCTAGTTGATTATACTGAGGAAACTTCCCCCCGAGTGTATGCAAACTACAATCTCAAATTTACACTATAGTTTGATCAGTTCTGAATTGATTCAGAAGGGCGTAGGCGCATGTGAATGTTAAAAAACCCGCATTGGGCATCATGTGTGACGCATGCATTTGACCAAAATCGTGTGTGCTTGACCAAAATCGTGTGCGCTTGACCAAAATCATGGCCACAATCGCACGCATAGGCTTTGATTACTTTTGCTTATAGACATTTTGATTTTAAAAAATCAGATTTCTCGCCGATTTGGAACTGATTGAACTATAGATGAAACTATTCTCTAAAGTAAAGCTCAAAGCGTAGTTGTGATCACTTCAGCAGCAAAATGCCCCTGCAGTGTAAAATATGATATTACTCTGTATTTGAGTGTGCTATCGGTTTCACCGGTAAACCATTTGTTGAGTGTTCTTTAAGGAAGCCAATGTTCTGGATGTGAAGTGATTTTATAAGATTTTTTTATATTTAATAGAATACTGGATCACCCTTCAGGGGGCTCTTGGATTTAAATAAATATCTTGCTAAGGAGACGTTAAAAAAATGTTTTTTGTGTGTTTTTTCTTTCAAAATATTGCCATTTCAACAAATGTTTTAATTTCAAAAAAAGTTTGGAGGGGCAAAAAAAAATCAACATTTTTCGTAAAATACAGGTGCAATGTTTTTAAAAAGTGAAAAGCAGGTATATTTCTTTTGATTGATTTTTCGTGAAAAGCTCTGTGTACACTGATATTGGCGCTTTCAGTTGCCTTGAGACATAATTATGACTACCGCTGCCAATTGTTAATTTATTAGATTTGATCAAATATTCCAGCATGAGCTGTGTTATATGGAAACTGTAACAATTGTCTACCATTTCACAATGTGTGTTATATTGCATCCTAATAATATGGACAAGAATTTGTCACAAGAAAACGGACCAAATTGACACAATTTAAATTGCGTCTTAATGGAATTGCCGAGTGCATTATGAACAGCGATACAAAATTGCTAATGTCTTCCTCAGGGAAAAGCTTATTCAGCGGTCAGAATTTGTTAATGAAGAACAATAGCGTAGTTAGTGTATACATGCTTATACTAGAAAATTGTTCGTTTATCATCTACTACTCACTTTGAAAAACACTTTTTCTTTTTTCTTTCTTTTTTTGTGTAAAACTATTCCTACCTTATTTTCCAAATTCCTTCTTTTCTTCTTTTAAAGAAAAACATCATTCTACATTGTATGAATATATTTTGCTGGTTATTTAGTCACACTTTTAAAACATTTTTTTAAATCAATCAAGTTACAAATTACTAAGATATGATTGACACTTGATTACTAAGCCCTTTTCAGTAAGTTAACACTTTCCACACGGCTATTGGTTTTACCATGACAAAACAGATTTTTCAAAAACCTTTTCCAACTTTCAAATTCTATCTCAAGAATTACTGAACCAATACTATGCATGTTTGTACTTATTTTAATGCATTTCTCAAGTTGATTCCAACTATGGCGATGAAAATCAATAATTTTTACATTTTTGAAACATTTTGTGAAATTTTTGAACCGCCGTCTGTAGGCGGCTGCCGTCTGGAAAGCGTTAATAACCATCATTTGGTAGGAATAAAACAAAATTAAAAATCTTTTACCTGACAGGTTCCTAATTGGCAAGGTTTCCAAATTGGCAATATTGGATAACGATGAGTCCTCAAGGCCAATGAGTAACTATAGTTTGATCAGTATCAAATTGGCGAAGCCTCCTTACAACAACAAATAACTACAGAAAACGTGGGCACACATGAAGGCAACAAGCTCACTGTGTATCATATGCGTGGCGATTGTGTGTGGCCAAAATTGTGTGCGTGTGGCCATGATTGCGCCGCCCATTAATTACCCCGCGGGTATGCTTGGATTACTTTTGCGTGCGGAGATAAAAAATAATTATTTCTCGCCAATTTGGAACCGATTAAACCATAGCTGTGTATTTCAAGGTGCTAAATGAAAAGGACTGCAACATATTTGAATTTATTTATGCTAATGTATGCAAATTTTATGCAATTATGCAAAGTTCCATATTGGCAAAACCATATAACGATGAGTCCTAGAGGCTTGTAACAAATTCAAAGTATTACATAAAAAGGACTGCAACATATTTGAATTTATTTATGTTAATGTATGCTTAATTTATGCATTCATGCAGGTTCCGAATTGGCAATAATGTATAATGATGAGTCAGTGCTGGAGGCGCACTCGCTGGCTGTGGCTTTCAAAGTATTACAAGAAAAGAACTGCAACATATTTGAATCGCTGACCCGTAAACAGATGCAAACATTAAGGAAAATGACGATTGACATGGTGAGTAAACACAGATTTTAGTTTTACCATATACAATTTAGATTTCTCAGAAATCTTTTCCTCAGTGTGCAATATGTACTATTTTATTTGTGTAGCAATTCCAAATATTACGTAGCATTTCATCACATCTGTATGCGATACAATTGGGAAATTGATTAGCAATTCTTCAAAATTGTGTAGCATTTCGCTATGCGATACCGGGTATAATTATTGCGCACTGCTTTTCCTAATTTCAAAGTCTATCTCAAGGATTACTGAACCAATTACTAGGCATGTTTGTGCTTTTTTGAATTCATTTCTCATGGTGATTCCAAGTATGGTGCTGAAATTCATCAACTCTGACATTTTTGAAACGTTAATTAAATTAAAGAGTTTAACGGGTTCGCCGTCGGACAAGTTTTAATCTGTCAAGCTTTCGTCAGGATTAGCTCTGCTTCTTCAGGACCAAATTATTATAATATTAAGCAAAACATAGAGATTGTGACCTCTATTGTTTTCATAATTTGGGCTGCACCTTGCCTGATGATTTGAGAGTAGGTGCCCTTTCCTTCTTGTGAAAGATGATTGGAGGCTCTGAAATATGCTGTTCAGATTAATTGCCGCTCTTTCCACTGAACAGAGATGGTGGCTCTGAAGAGCTCTACGCGTAGGTTTTCCATAAAAAATTTAGCTATCGTTTAAATACCTAGTTTGGGGGTTAGGGTTAATTTGACTGACCCCAAGATTGTGTTGAAACTGATCTTGCATGCCTTACCAGTATAGATCTTGTGACTGTATTATATATGTATGATTACCTACACAGGTCCTGGCAACAGACATGACAAAACATATGGGTCTCTTAGCGGATCTTAAAACTATGGTAGAAACTAAGAAGGTGGCTGGCTCAGGGGTTTTATTATTGGACAACTACCAAGATAGGATACAGGTAAGGGCTATGATTATCATGTAATTGCTATTGTATGATTATCAGGTCCACGCGGCATCTCTTTACCACCTTTATTATTGCTCATCAGGAAACAAAACAAAATCACCCCTAAAAGACGGTTAAACATTTGTTCAGTCCCCTACTTATTGATTATGCTGTTGCTGTTCAATAACCCTAACCCTACCATATACCACAATATACCACGACTGGGCACTATTATTAGGATCATCATTAACACTCTCCATGCAGCTATTAGTTTTACCAAATACAAAACAGATTTTTCAGAAACATTTCCCAACTTTCAAGGTCTATTCAAAGGATTACTGCATCAATACTAGGCATGTTTATACTTATTCAAATGCATTTCACATGGTGATTTCAAATATGGTAATGAAAGTCAACAATGTGAACATATATTGAAACATTTTGGAATGTCGTCTACAGATGCCTGCCATGTGGAAAGTACTAATGATAAATGCATGTTGGAAGACTTGTGCATTTGATCTGCATTTTTAATTTGTTGCTAGTTGATGTATTATGACTTTCAAAAAGATATACAGTCCTCAAAATAAGTTTTTATACTGACCAGGTAATAAATGTTCTCTTAACTCCAAACTATAGCTCATACGTACAAATATTAAATTATAAAGTTGTAAAGAAATGTTTTCTCTTTAATTTGGTTCAGTTCCAGTAGGCCTTCATCTAATTCGTCTATGGAAAATAGTTTATGAATGTTATTTTTTCAGCAAACAAACCCAGAACTGTTTTTAATCATAATTCTGTTATGAATTTGCATGAAAAATCAAGTTTCTTAAGAAATTCATCCACTTTCATAGAAAAAGCCACAGACATTTTCACCAATATCACAAAACTTTCACATTATATCATGAAACTGTCACACACAAGTGACAAAAATGATTGTTTTCATCCTGTTTTTCACAGTCATAATTATCATCTTTTGCATGTGTATAGACCTTTTCAAGTCAGGTTTTCATTTCAAATCTGGTTCAATGATTTATCAATCTCTTTGGTTCTAAATGGCCATAACTATATCCGATTCAAGGCTAATATTAGCCAAGGGCGTCCAGGCATCATTTGGAAGCTCCAGGCGTCATTTGGACGCCCTAAAAAATGCTAAAGCCGCCCTTAAATTTATTTAATTTTAAAACGATCTATTTATTTTAAAACATTTTTTAATATTTGTTCAAAATTTCAACCCCAAAAGGTGGGTATATACTATTTTATATCAAAAAACACTGTTTTTTGCGCAATATTTTAAATTTGGACCAATTTTTATTTATAATAATTCAGCGCTCATAGCTTCCGATGCAGTCAATTTACACAGGAACGTGGACGCTCCGCTCGCGCTGCTCACTCAACTTTATTTCGGTCCCACTTTTGGACACCTAACTTTCAATCCTGGCTAAGGCCCTGATCTGAATAGTAATATGTATGTACTGTGGGAACGAACTATACCATCAGGTATGATCTATACATTTTAAACATTTTCCAATTTCTATTTTAAATGGTCTTTGTTCCGAATGGTCACACATATATAATGGTTTGAATTGAATTACTTAAAATTGCAATGTGAATCTTGATTTTGAAATGGTCTATACAAACGCATGATCGTTATTTCAGGTCCTTAAGAATCTTGTGCACTGTGCTGATCTTGGCAACCCGTGCAAGCCGCTAGTGTACTACAAGAACTGGGTGGATCGATTCTCTGAGGAATCCTTCTGCCAGGGCGACCGAGAGAGGGTCGAAGGGCTGGAGATTAGTCCGATGGCGGATAGGCTGAACGCCTCCAGCTCGGTGGAGAAGTCACAGGTATGGTGCATTGTGTGGTCTGGTATTCAGGCATCGAAGAGCGTTGTGTAGTTTCATAGATGTAAGATTGAGAAACCGGACTTTGCAGCCATTGCTGTTAGCTAGGATGTCTAAAATAGTGTGCCTTTGCATTCCTCTTGAGTGCAGAAATAATGATTGGTTACCAACTCTGTAAATGCGTACAGTAATATAATGAACATATGAAATGGCATGACCTATGCACGGATTTGCACACATTCGTCACATTTCATAGTTTGTGCTTGGAACTCATATTGAAGCCACTTATCGTGCCATTTTGTTATGCCCATTATATCCTAGACGCCTTTTTGTTCAATTTGGCAAACATCAGGTTTTTGATAGGTACACTAATTTAGACACCATAATGGTCGCAGTGGCTACATCTGACAATATTTTAGGCGTCCGGTTTCCACATCTTAATTCTATGAGTGTCATAAAAGTACTGAAGTCAATAATAGCTGCCGTTTAACAATTTTGGAAGAAAAAACTATTGCTGCCCTTTTAGCTTGAACGAAATTTGTTACAATTCTTGAAATGGCATTATATCTTTTTATGTCAATCTATTGATTTTGCCATAGGGCAGCTTTGCAATTAAAATTAAAACTCACAAGGGAGCTATTTGACCTTGGTAACTGTGTGACACTACTGACACTCTCCATGTCCTTGTAAAATGCGTAACCTCATTACATGTTTTGACGTGCTATGTGTATTTCATTCAGGTTCTAAGCAACCTGATCCACTGTGCCGATCTAGGCAACCCGTGTAAGCCGCCGGAATTTTACTTTGATTGGGTGGAGCGTATTATGGACGACAATTTTGTGCAGGGCGACAAGGAACGGGAATTAGGTTGGCCTATAAGTCCGCTTATGGACCGTTATAATGTGTCTATACCCAAATCGCAGGTAGGATTGAGAGGCATGCGGTGAGAATAATGGATGCGTGGTTCATCAGGAGTAGGCATGTTTGTTCTCATCTGAATACATTGGATAAACTGGAAAATGACCATGGGAATCCTTCATATAGGAAAAGTCGGGAAGTCTCGATCTTTACCGGGGTTTTAGGCATGCTTATTCCCATTGATATGGATATTCATATACTGCTTTGGAATTTCTAATTTTGAGAGGACCAGGCCTACTGTAGTATGACATCATCAATGTATATAAATTAATAAATCTCAACAGGCCTAGTGCATGGATAAGAAGAAAGAGAATGGTTGAAAATAATTTATATTTCCCTCTTGGTGGTCAAGAAATGAAAAATTCATTAGCTCAACCGGGATTTGAATCGGTACCTCCCAAACACTAGGCAGACCCTCTACCAACTGAGCTAACAAGAACAATTGGTATCAAAGCGTTAGAAATGCATCTAAAGGTTGGGATTCAAATTCACATATTTCTCCTGCTTCTCTAGCAACAAGCACGATGGAGAAAAAAGTAGGGAACACATGGGCATTGGAATTTAAGCCATTAACGATTCGATACCAATTAGCCTCAATAGCTCAGTTGACAGAGTGTCTTTCTAGTGTCCGGGAGGTCCCAGGTTCAAATCCCTGTCGATGAAATGAATTTATAATTTCTGGGCCACAACAAGGGAATGATTAACTACTATCGTCACTACCACCTTGTAAACTAAGTAACTTTGATTTCAAAGAAAATAGTTCTATATATAGGCACTAATAAGTCAGAGGTTAACATATTTGCACTCATTCCATTCCATTTCTCATTATGGTTCACTTGGACTTCTTCTTGTCTGCAAGTAATTAACATTTAGGAGAAAATAATCATGAAAATTACACTACGTTTCATTTGCATGCAGCATCAAATACAGTATGAATAGAGAGGGGGGAAGACTAGACTACATCCCCCACTCTTCAACATTGCCTTACGGTCGCTATTTAAAAGCTGTACAAATAGAGATCGAAGGACGTATGAGGGCGACAGAGAGTCTCAGTCTAGGGGCAATCCCATTTCTGAGATGTCTTGATGTAAAGGCTGTCACAGATCCCCATTTTCCGCCTCGCTTTTATTTCATTAAATACATGTACTCTCAGCCAAAGGGATACAATCTTGAGTTGGCGCAATGCATTGTGAGTGCGACGTTAAAATCTTCTTTGAATGACCAATGTGATACCAGGTTTCTAGATAATATTTGTGTTTATGAAATGTCAGCCTGGTCCTCACAAACATGATATAAGGCCAAAAAAAAGTTGCCTCCCCCCCCCCCCGACCAAATGTTTGCAAATTTGTTTGGGTCAGGATTTCTTTTTAATAACAGTAGTTGAAAATTTAGCAAAAACATCAGGACAAATAATTTATTGCTGGGATTTTGTACTGAAACTAACCTGAATCTACTAATGTTTCACCCTTTGGCCTGGTGATTTTGCATCACCGTGCATATTTCCAAGGTGGGCTGTAACTTGGACAAAAGTATTCACCCTTGGATAGAAAATACGGCCAACACTGTGTTTTCCTTTCCCTCTCTTTTACAGTTTAAAAATATATTTTCACGAAAGGGCAACACAGCAATTTATTATTTTGGCCGAACTATGAATATAATAAAAACAGTTTCTTGATATCTTTCTTGTTTCCTTTCTTTCCCCCCAAGGTTGGCTTCATAGACTTCATAGTTCACCCGCTGTGGGAAACGTGGGCGGATCTGGTATTCCCAGACGCTCAGGAGATCTTAGAGTATCTTGAGAACAATAGAGATCATTACTATGCGCAGACGGAGGACAGTCCCACGCCGGAAGAATCACAAGACAGGGACGATCGGGACAAAGAGAACACCCCGACTGGGGGTACCGGCGGATACGAGGAGAGGGATCAATTTGATCTGACTCTGGAGGATTGCGAGGGGGAGGCGGCGGCAGAGCAGGACTATCATCAGAAACGGAAGAGCTCAGAAGAGGTGCGAAAACTGTCCAAAGAGTTGAACCAGCGGGATATTCAGGGGTGTAGCACACAGGAGAGAAGAGCCAGCCAGGAAGGGAAAGACGATTGTGGGTACGCCTTCTCGAATCTCACAAATAGCAACACGAGGGAGACTGATATTTGATGGGAAGGGGGAGGGGTCAATTGTGGGATTCTGGCTATGCTGATTTGTGTTTAATTTTGTAAATGTTAATTATATATATAGCAATAATGTTGCTCTTGCATTTGTTTATTGAATACATTGAAAATCAATAATATTAACTACTTATTGTTAAAAAATACCTCAATGCAAACAAACCTGAAATACCTCTGATCACCAATGTTTCAAAAAGTAATTTTGTCGCCCATTTACAATATCCCTTAGCATAGCCATCTTCACAATTCATAGCACCCAATACTATGTATTATTATGATTCAGAATGGAAGTCTCTAAAATGACTCTGAAATTATACAAAATTGGTAAAAAGAATATAATTTGCACTAATATTGTTTGATAATTTTCATTTAATAACCATTTAATTAAAATTTCAGCAAAATAAACCCCTACTTTAGGAGCATTCCCATAGAGATCAGGGTATCAAAAACACTGTCCTTAGCATAATGCCTTTGTAGATTTTCGTTATAACGCTGTCAGCTTGTTCACATTTGCATCTATTTTGTGCATGTCACTTAGCTCATCAATATGATAATTAGATGCATAACATCACTGTTCTGTCAAAAACCTTGTATGTTTTCCGGCCCTTCAGCATGTATAAAGTAATACTGCCCAACTGTTATGCATATGAAGTGTTGCTGTATACATGTTCAGGGGCAAGAGCACTTACAAACTTTTAATAGATGTGTTTTCTGGCCCTTGAACATGTTTAGAGCACCTAGCCCAATGTTATACATAAAGTATTGCTTTATACATGCTGAAGGGCCGGATGGAGATGGAAGGTTTCGACAGATCAATGACGATAACATAGTTGATATGAATTAACATAACATGGTTTCTAATTGATTTATTCAGGGTGTTCACAACTCGATTAGGCAACTACGAGTCATAGTGGAAGGGGACAGCCGAAAATAGGACACACTCTAAGGAGAACAGCGCCCTGGGTGGATTGTGATCTGCCATGCCATATGCTCAATCACCATGAGTCGAGGGTCAACAAAATGATACGAACAATAACATGTCTTCACTTAAGGAGAACAGCACCTTCAGTGTAGTATGAACTGCCAAGCTATTATACTCCATTATTAGAGGGCCAAGGGTCACCCGAATGACTCAAACATGAACAAATCTGCATCTAAAGAGAATACCTGCGTCTCTGGTGTTGCATGAACAGCCATACCTTCATGTCAAACGTCAAGGTTCAATGGCGCCCTCTGTGTAACCTTAACTGCTCATGGTCAAAGGTCACATCGGCCCAAACCTAAAGTTGTTTTTTACTGCACAAAAAAGATAGGAGACAATGTGCAGCAACAATGATCAACCATCCTGGATGGGTCTCATGCTAATCATATCCACTCAAAGTTCAACATTGAAGGTAGTGATAAGGAGAAAGAATTTGAATGAGTTTGTACTGCAAAACTTTCGGAGTAACCCAACTCTGTCTTAAGCAGATGGAAGCTGGTAAATGACTGATTGATGACTCATGCTCATTTGTGCCCAGCAACAACAGAAAAATACCACCCGATTGGTCCAATAAAATGCAATGTGTTGAACAGACGTCACGCTGCACCACAGGAGGCACACAGTGCGCCCTATCGCGTCACACGGTGTACAACCCTGCGTGAAATTACCGAAGCATTGATGTTACCTGCAGAGGACGCTGTTGATGTTATCAGTAGAAAGTCATATATATACATCTTTGAAGTCCCTCTCCCTGCTGAAGTGAATTGGTAGAAGATGTACTCCTAAAATTGTGTATGCAAAGTGTGCATGAGATTTGCATTTTGTAGTAGCTGTACACACAGTGGGTAGAGTTAGGTGTATTAGAACAGTGCATCATGACTAAATTATACACTATGATTTAATCAGTTATTCTGTCTAAGTCTTCATATGACACTTGTAGATCCTTGTCATTGGATTGATGGATTTTAATATTTATCGACATTGGTAATCTGTCCCATTTTATTGAAAAATATTTCATTTGTATGATTTGTATCACTTTTAATCCATGTTATGCGATCCATTAAACATGCGTTCCACCCCCATTTTTCAACTCGACCTGGTTTTCGTGAAAAGATGATGTAGCTATTGCATGTGAGCTTTTGTTTTGACTATGCAAGTGCAATGTTGACCATCACTCTCTGGTGGTCATAATCTTCGACTCAAAAACTGTCAACCGACGTGGGTTGATTTGTTTCGGTAACATATCGAGGGTCCATCTGCAATAACTGCCAGATGTTATCATATGTGGTAGCCAATAGGAGACCCTTGATATAAACTAAAAGTAACACAGGGCAACTATAGCAGATATCGTAGTTATATCCTTTATGTGAAAAGGCCATATGTGACCATCCACCACAAACCAAGTGTTTCAGAGATATGGCTTAATAAACTCAAGATGTGAAAAGGCCATGTGACCATCCACCACAAACCAAGTGTTTCAGAGATATGGCTTAATAAACTCAAGATGTGAAAAGGCCATATGTGACCATCCACCACAAACCAAGTGTTTCAGAGATATGGCTTAATAAACTCAAGATGTGAAAAGGCCATGTGACCATCCACCACAAACCAAGTGTTTCAGAGATATGGCTTAATAAACTCAAGATGTGAAAAGGCCATATGTGACCATCCACCACAAACCAAGTGTAAAGTCGACAGGGCTTTTCAGAGATATGGCTTAATAAACTCAAGAAAATCTTCAATAAAAAACAAAGAGTTTTCAAGTAGTTGGGGGTCTAAGGGATATTTGGTTCAAATTCTTCTAAAAGCACAAAATTTGGTCCATATGTTGCTCATACCATACTCTTTTGATTTTTGATGGATGCCAAAATTTGAGCCTTTTGGGACTGCCAAAATGGCCAATTCCAATATGGCGCCATACTGGGGGATCAAAAAAACAAATTGCTTCAATTAAGCTGAGAAGCATACCAAATTGTTTGTCTGAGCATATGGATTCCAAAAATGTATAGTTTGCCCCACTTTCGATGTGTGGTGAAAAGGTTGTTGACCTTTGCTTTTGGGGTCAAAATTTGAACATGTTCTGATTTTGACAAACGATATCTCAAATTGTTCGTCAGATCACAAGGGTTCAAGAAATGGTAGTCTTTACCACCTGGGGTCGATTTTGTGCCTTATACAGGGTCAAAAGGTCACAATCCCTATATACGCGCCTATACAATTTGACCTTTTGACCCTGTACAAGGCACAATAACGGCTCAAAGTGGTAAAAACTACCATTTGATCTGACGAACAATTTGACATCGGCTCATGTTCAAATTTTGACCCCAAAAGCAAAGGTCAACGACCTTTTCACGTTTTGTGTTTCTTGCTAGTGATGAGAAAATAAATGTTGCTGAATTTTGCAGCTGTTATACTTTTCACAGCCTATTTGATAGATTTGCGTACGCTTATGGGTCACTAAAAATATATATGACGCACTGCTGAACGCAGAATACATCCTAGACTAGATACAAATCTTGCTTAAACAGTGTTGTTACGCTTTATTCCATTGTGGACTTGTTTCAAGTCTAGTCTCATTTGATTCAACAGTCACTATACTACCAAGATATGGCCATGTAATCTATCAAAGCTTGTGAATTGTCCAATTTATCATGCAAATTCCATTTTGAAAACCAGTTACGTATTTATTGAAGACTATAAATCAGGCTCAATTTCTGCAGAAAATGAAAAGGTGAGATGTTCAAAGGAAGATGTAAACGACTCTTCATGTGGCCTCAGTTAGTGATCCCCTCTTTATTCTAATTAATTTACACATATGTCCTGTATACTTATACTTAAATATTTACACCTTTTTTTTTTTATTGCCAAAGTATTTTGGTATGTAAAGAGCGTGAATATTAATTCAGGAAATATTCCATATTCATCGCATTCTAATGGCACTTATATTACCTTACCCAAAGAAGATTTATTGTGCAGTCCAGCATGCATCACTTTCATCACAAGACCACTGGTTTCTGTCACATGTCTCTACTGGTTCCCATCGACATTACTTTGCAATGAAAGGCATAATGTTGTTAAATGAGGGTCTTTAAGAAAATCCTGCTGCAAGGAATGTGACTTAAATTCAGTCTTCTTTGGTTTTCTTTTGGTTTTAAAGACCCTTTATTTTTTTTAAATAACACCTTTTTATAAAGATGCCTATCTTAACCATGTAGGGTGGAAGCCAGAACACATGTTTTGCACTGTTTATTTTGGGCAAAAGCCCTGTTGGCACTGTAGTGGGGCTAAGCATGCTGGACTGCACAAGAAATCTTTGTTATTTACCAATATTATCTATATACTGTAAAGCATGTATCTTTGCATCTTCTAAGACTCACATTTTTTGCAACATGAAATTGTTTGTGAATCATTCATTACATTTAAAGAAATTGTGATCATGAAACGTTTTCATCAATTGGTTAATGTGTAAAAATTATTTCATGCATGCAAATTTGTCATGCTTTACAGTATTATTTGTACATTGATGATAAAAAGCTAGTGGGAGTGTTCCCCCTCCCCCTTTCCTCCCCCATCCCCCACCCTCTCCTTCCCCTTCACCAATCAAATAATGTGCAATGATGTATTGATGTGAATTGTTGTAGATCATACAGACAGTGAAGAAAGTTCCCAATTACTTGAATAATGTCTGTTTGTAAATATTGATATTTTTTATAATAAATTGATTAAATAATAGTTATTTTTATTAGTTGATTATCATAGGTTATTATGTTTGCTGTTATTTGTGTTCTGAATGGGCCGCTGAGAATGTAATT
Source organism: Ophiura sarsii (assembly GCA_035610835.1). Taxonomy (NCBI): domain Eukaryota; kingdom Metazoa; phylum Echinodermata; class Ophiuroidea; order Amphilepidida; family Ophiuridae; genus Ophiura; species Ophiura sarsii. The sequence continues at coordinate 33,057 of JAYJML010000352.1, forward strand.
AGCAGTGTGGTGGGTTGTTATAATGAGGTGCGATTATTAGAATATGCGCTGATTTCACGATAGGCTGGGTATTCGCTCTTTGTACATTGTACGGATCCTACATTTGCGAGGAGAGACTTTGAACTGGAATCAGACTGAATGAAAGTGTTGCATCATTTCACAATGTCTCACTGCCATGAGCAGTCATATTGCGTGGAGAGAGAGTAGGACTAGTAACAAAACGCTATCGAATAGTCCCATTCTATGCGGTACCAGTTCGAGACTCTCCTCACAAATGACGGATTCGTGCAAAGAGCGATTGCAAATTAGCAGCTTGGTTATCCTAGTAGGGATGAAGGAAGGGGAGTATAACTGGAAGGGGAGGGGAGGTAAAGAGAGGGAAATTGTGTCAGAATTGTTATGCATCCAGGTTACAGGTTGGACATTTCATGTATCTGTATTTTCCTGAGCACATGGTGTGGATGTTAAATTCAAAGGGTTATGATGGTAATGACTTTGTGAAAAAAGGTCAGTTGTTCTTCACTTATAGCTATGTATTGGTTGAATGTCACTCTAAATTGAGTTATAGAAAACAGAAAAATCAAAACATCCTTTTAACATAAGTGGGCTGATTTAATACATCTTGTTAATAACAATGTTATCTGTACTTTTCCCTCAAATTTTCATCGTTAAACATTCACTGAAATATAAGTGTGTTTTGATTCTCTAATATTTTGCATTTTGAAATGCACTGAAATCCGTGTTTTTATTCATTCATCAAGATGACATTTTGTGAGCTCAGTCTTTTATAAATTGCCAATTTTCCCCTTTTGATTAGCAATTCATCTTTTATATTATTTTTGCCAAAGATAGTTCAATTTTTGTTTCTTAGTACTTTAATTGCATTCAGGGTAATTGTGTTAAAGTTGTGCATGCAGCATTGTCCTCAATAAATTGTCAAGTGTGCAGTTAACCCCCTGAGAACTACCTGCCGATTGGTCAGAAAGTAGGGTTACATTATCCGTTACACCAATCAGAGACAATGTTAGAAGAATTAAGAGTCCTGATAAAGATGGGAGTGAAGTATTTTATAAGCAGTATTTTAATTGGTTATTAAATGAGTAGGGTAAAGTCGCCAGTTTTCGGTCACTTAAGCCGCGATTCATTCTATTTTATTATCAAATCAATAATTATGCTTCTACTTTTTGTCAATAATTTCAACATAATAACCCTCACAATATACCAAGAAATTATCGTTTAGTGACCGTTAGTTTCGCAACGCGAGTGAAAACAATGGCCTCGGTGACATACACGATTTTCGGTCACAGTGGTTCCTAATTTCAGTCACAGTGGTTCCTAATTTCGGTCACAGAGTATCGGTTTGTTCGTTGCAAGTTCATCATGATTATAATAATTATGTAGTTGTTTTTATACAGGGTGTATCAGAAAGAACTGTACCGAGGCAATATGATTTATTACGGTATGAATTCGATTGATATTGTTCAAACCGTTTTCACATATATCTTGCACAAACGCCCAGCTTTCATAAACATTTAAAATTTTCAGCATCGGACATTTCTGATGGAAAATATAGACTTTCTGGTAAAGTTGGTAGATTTCAATTTTGGTCGAAACGATCAATTTAAAAATCTGTGAAATTACTAACCCTACCTGAGATATCCATAGGACAGGGTTTATTTTTGGTCGCCATATCTCAACTTTTGACATAACTTGTATAACTATTTATTGTTTGCATACTTTTGTGGGTGAAATTTGGAGATAAATTCTGATTTTCAATCCGCAAATAAACCAGGATTTGTTCTGCTTGAGTGGTTTTAACTTTCCTTTCTTTGGTGGTAGTTTTGAATATTGCTTATGTGGTGTGGGCTACATTGTTTGAAATGTTGGGTAAGTGGTAGAGAGGATTGATTGAAATTGAAAATACGTTTTTCATCGATTTTCGATTATGTCTTGCCACACAAAAAGAAAAAGAGATATCTCAATGAAATTAACATATAATATAGGAAACATGTTGACCTTTATATTGCAGGTGTTTAAATTTAAAACAATAATCATTTTGTATTTTTCATGTATTTTAGAAAAACGGTACAGTTCTTTCTGATACACCCTGTATTATAATCGTTTCGTATATTATACATGAACATGAGTCATATTAGAATATCAGTGTTTGTTTTCGTTCGGTTTTATTTCTCATGAACTTGTTACGAGGAAATTAAAATGTGAATGCTTTGTCGCGTGGCGATCGCATCCCTGGGTGATAGCGCACTGAATCATGATCAGGTCTGTTATGTACAGCATGTCCCCAAAATATGTGACTGAGGTATATTCTCTCTTAGATTACACAAAAAACCCTAAAGAAGTGATTTACTTTATTTTCTTAAGTTATCAGCTCTCATGTTTTTTTGGAGCCAATGTTTTTCGGGACATGCTAGTGTTATTTTATATACCCAAGCAAGCAATAGAATTACTGTACATAAAGTTGTACAAATCAGATTCATTTTCAGGTGTGTTTTTTTTCTGCAGCAGCAAGTAGTTGGTATTACAGTATTTCTGTCTTATTTTTCATTATTGAAGTATGGCGACAAAAAACCCACATTTTGTTCTACTGGGGGACAACCTTTTCAGATTGGGTCAGTTAGTTGACTTTTTTTTCAAAATGAAAAAAATAATCATGAAATTCTATAAAAAATGTGGGGGTGGACATTTTCAAGAATTAGGTCGGTATTCATTGGCATGTTACCCCCTGCAATGGGCAAAGTTGGTTACCTCAAACACCACAGAGAATATACAGCTGTTATAACAACTCGGATAGATGGTAGAGTATTGTAGAATTTATTACCACGGATAATGGCTCAAATTGATGGTTAGAAATGGCTGGAAATTTGAAGGGCATGGATCCGTAAAAATAATGCATTATTTCATTATCATTGAAATGATTAAAATGAATGAATAAATAAATAAAAATAATCATGCCTAATATTGGTTGAGTAATCCTTGAGTTAGACATTGAAAGTTAGTAAGGTTTATGAAAAATATGTTTTGTATAATGGTAAAACTAATAGCCGTGTGGAAAGTGTTAAAGCTAGCATTATGAAATACTCTACATGTTGGTAAAAGCTGTTCTCAAAAAGTTTGAGATTGATGTTGCGTTAATAATGATGTAAAAACGATGAGTTTTGCAATCAATTTTTATTTTGTGTTCATAATAACTGTACACACTGTATGCAAGTATTTATTATAATAATGATGAGGCTACAGGCTTGTAATCATAAGCTATATTGTGTATTCTCTCGGCCTCAAAAACAAAAAATGTTGTGTACATAACTTTTATAAATACCTCTATCAAATCCTCCCCATTGCGGGCGCTTTTGAGTTGGACGGGTTTATTTGTGGTGTGTCACGTTCCAAGCACACAATTTGTATATATGAATTTAAAAGGAATATATAGGGTGAGTCAGAAAGAACAGGCATTTGAGACCTGTTACCACAAAATGAGCGTTAAGTCGCCAGTGTGCATTAGGAGAAATGGTCCAATAAACATCCCAAAAATCCATTTTAATTTGAACAACACTGAGCAACATCGTTTTAAAGCTTGTTCTCAGAGCATTTTGAATCTCGACAAACTTAACTAACCCTCATTTTGTGATGACAGGTCTCATTTTTTTGGATAATTGTCACAGAATTTTAGGCTTCATAATCAGTTACAATTACATTACAATGCTGGAAAGCTCACAGTTTCAACTTAAATTGTAAAAGTCAGCCAGCCATTTACTATTACTATTATCATGCATTGCCATTCTGTTGATCGGTTCTAATCAATACTATAAATGTAAAACAAGGATCGATTCCGAAATTCCTTCTTTATTTTAATACACGCAAACAATTGTCGTTTTACAGTTCCTGTTCTTTGTGACTCATGACTCACCCTGCACGTAACCTGTATTGTGATGACCCGTTGTAAATATACCCAGCCCCAAGAAATTCAACCTGTCATTCAGCAAGCAACACAAGGATTATTATCAAAAAAATGTGTATATAATATAATATAAATATAAATACATTAAAGTTATTATAGCTATGTGTATGTACAGTTAGTACATTGTTATTTACAATAAACTAATATAATTTACAACTTCAACAACAAACAATGTGTTATGATTGCTTATTCTGTATTCAGTGTTTTCACTCATCCTATACAAAGGGTGAAATTCCCTTCACTTTTGATTTTCACCAAAAAGATTTTCTCAAGAGTGAAAAATGTTGACAATTTCATTGTTTTACTGCCCAAAACACTGCGGGAGCACACATTCTGCCCATCATTTTGGTTTTTCACCCTCGAGAAATAAACCCAGTGAAATTGCTGTATTGACTCTTTTCATGCGGCAGGCAGGCTGCAGACGACATTCCAAATGTTTCAAAAATGTCAAAATTATTGAATCTCATTACCATATTTGGATCACCGTGAGAAATGCATTAAAATAAGTACAGTTGAAAATTATCTGGCGATCTTGACAAATGCTTCCATAGTAGAATGCCAACATGGACAGATACATTTTCTTTCCATGTCGACTTGGCAAGTTAACCTATCACGCCATGACGACATCAATTTGTTGAGAAGTCGAATTGGCAAGTTAATCTATCTCGCCATGACGACATTTACTTTATGTAAAGTCAACTTGGCAATATAGTATATCTCACCATGTTGACTTTAAGGTTTTTAACTTGACATGGGAAGAATATTTGACCATGTCGACATAATACTGATATTATTTTGACATAATACTGATATTATGTCGACATAATACTGATATTATGTCGACATAACACTGATATTATTTTGACATAATATTGATATTATGTCGACATAACACTGATTATGTCGACATAACGCTGATATTATGTCGACATAACACTGATATTATGTCGACATAACACTGATATTATGTCGACATAACACTGATATTATGTCGACATAACACTGATATTATGTCGACATAATACTGATATTATGTCTACTTGTCTAGATATATTATCTCACTATGTCGTCAAGTTGGATGGCACTTGGATGCTTCTGTACAATGGGTTATCGCGACTCCATTTGAAATATACACTCTGTGTCAGTAGCGTAGCCAGAGGATGCAAGGGGAGAGGCAGCGGGAATTCGGGAAGGGAAAGAAAAGGAGACAAACAGGGAGGAAAGGGAAAGGAAAGGGACACAAGAAGAAAGGAAGACAGGCAAATTAGTTGGAAAAGTCAGATTTTAGAGAAACATTAACGTAGAATTACAGATTTCAAAGATAACATCCGTCTCGTCAGATTTCAGAGAAACTTTAAACCATAGAATCGATCACAGTTTTCAAAAAGAACATCTCGATAAGTTTGATTTCAGGGAAACATTAATATAGAATAACAGATTTCAAAAATGATATCATCTAGATAAGTCAAATAAGTCAATAGCAGATAAGTCAACAAACTTAATATTGCGTGAACATGTATGTGATGGATATCAGTCGTAGATAGCCCGTGTAAATAGAAAGAGAATATCAGCAGTAAATAGCAATTGAATAATACAACGTGAATGTAAAAAGTTATCAGCAGTAGATAGCAAGTGAATATACGATGTTGACCCGTCAATGACAAACATATAGGCAGGGAAAGACAGGACAAAATACAAAAATCAAACTTCCTTTTTCCTCTTACTTCCTCTAATTTTCCTTTATTTCAGTCATAACTTTGTTGTTCATATGTTTCAGAGATTCCCTCTTTTCTCTTTTTTAAACAAGTGGTGACCTTTTTAGAGAGAAAGTGTGATACGGCCAACAAAAAAGCTGCTTGTTTGTCCACGACCGACCGACCGACCGTGTACTATTGCCCCGACCGTGTAATCTTTTTTTCTTTTTTTAAATGTATTTTTTCTTTTTTCTTTTTTTTAAAACTTTTTTCTTCAAAGTCATGTATATGGCCTTAATTGACCCCTCACGTGACTCATGATGTGATCCCATACCATCCATATGTTTAGTAGGCCTATTATGTTAGTTACTTTGGGTCAAGTATGGGTCATCCAAAATATCTGACACGGTTCAGAATTCGGCGTACTGGCTAGGACTGGGCCAGAACAACCACCACAAAAAAGAAAGAAAGAAAAAGAAGATAGAAATCCGACCTACCGACCCTATCTTTTGAGGAGGAACCTCTATGGACAAACAAACAACTTTTTCTTTTGGCCTAAGGTAAGTTTACATAATACATTCTCATGTTTTTTGTCTACCCTTGCTCAAATAGATTCATTGACTCATCCCAATCTTTCAAACCACTGCATGTAGGATTCGCAGGTTTTTATCCAATTGCTGGTTTACTATAAAAAATACAAACTATCTACCAACAACACAGGCTTCATTTTACAGATAACATTGATCTTCTGATTAAATTACTAAACCCTGTTAAAATAGTTAATGAAAGTCAAAAGAGAAACCGTAATAACTTTCCAAAAAATATCTTCCACTATTTTCTGTTGAGACTATTCTCACATCGAACGATGATTGATCCGTTAAGGTGAAGCATTACATTGGTCAGTCAGGGCCATATTTTATACAAATTAAGATTAGTGGACCTATAATAATATGACTGGTTCTTTAACTCTTCTCAAGCATTGTCCGAAATTGAGCTATCGCATATTAAGTAGGACACAGGTTCAACGTATATGCCATTGGTCCTCTTTGAAATTCAGTGTTAGAAATGATTGTATAGATTGTTTAATCAACTCCACTGAAAGTTTATTCGTCATTAACCGTTCGTCGCATTCAGTTAACGCGACCTCGTATACTCAATTTAATCTTCGGAATATTCCAACGAGTACGGGCACATGTCCGGCAACGTCTGCGTGGCGTTGTAATCCGACCGCTGGTGGCGTTTCACGGATCATTTTAAGGGTGCATACCACTATTACGCGCTAACGCGTGTTTCTATGGGAAAGATGCCTCGGGAAAACGGCAATATATTGAGTTACCTTGCGACTCATATAGTGAAATCTTGTAATATTTATTAACACACATAGATCTTACCTGGGTCAAAAACTCAGATGGGGGTGACCGTTTACATTTTTCTATATTTCCCCCTTTATACGGAGTAGTCTTTTTTAACACGAAATTAGACCTTGTAGCCCGTTGTGACCAATGTGTATCCCTCCGCCAAAATTTTCAAATAAAACAGTAGATGTATACTCTTTTCATTCGAATTATCTCAGGTACACTTCAGTGAACAAATAAAGACCAAATTCAATCATTTTGAATGACATATCATGTCAATATTAACCATTCTTTCCGTTATTTAGGAACTACATTCGTGATCGCGATCGACGGAAGCTGGGCGTTGGACTGTAATAGTGGTGTGCACCCTTAACTGGCGTCGTTAGAATGCCTAACTTAACAGTGTAGGTTTTGGTAAAAATGCCTAACTTATCCTATTATGAAAACCGATGGTGGCGTTTACGGTTAATGCCTAACTTAACACTGTATAGGTTTTGACGCGAGTGAAAAATGACTGACTTATTTGTTTCAATTTTACATAGCTAACACTTCAAAGGTGCCATTCATAATACTAAATTTAAAAATAATTATAATTATAAACGTGAAAATATCTTCAACTTTAAAAACCCCCGGTATTTTTAGGTGAAAACTTACAATTTTGAACTTTGACCTCTAATTTCCAAAGAACGATGATATTTATATATTTTTTGTTTATATCAGCGAAATTATAATTATGTATTGAATCAAATTCCGAAATATAAAGACCATTGGTTGTATTTTAAGCCGTCTAGACTCAATTTACTCAAGAGGGGATAATTCCGTGCATGCATTTTCAATGGATTTCATATGCGCGTGTTGAGCGGTACTCCAGGGTGAATCAACCTGCAGAGCCCCCCGGGTGCGACCGCCACTCGTTTATACGTGCGTGCACATCTTAATAAACTAGTTTTTTTTAAAATAAAAATCTATTGACCCTCGTTTTTAAATGCTATTTTTAGGCATTTTAATCACTCTAACGTGCCTACTTTTTGAACATTGACCTTGAAGTTAAATTCCGTTTACGGATGACGTCGTTGAAATGCCTAACTTACTAGTCGGTGTAATTTGATGTGAGTGAAAATGCCTAACTTAAGTTCTATAATCATACCGCTGGTGGCGTTTATGGATCAGGTGTCGTTAAAATGCCTAACTTAACATTACAAGGATACCTTACTATGAAAAATGTAAACAACCCAAAAAACCAACCCAAAAACTATTATATTTATGTCTTCAACTTGCCAAAAATCAGTAATTTTTAAATAAAAAAAATACAATTTTGAAAGAGCAATTTTCGCAAAGACGTCGTTGGGATATCGAATTATTTTCTGTTTCCACGTATGTAATCACAATTATGTTTTATGAGGATATCCAATTTGCCATCAGTTGGATATTTAAGCCAATTTTCAAAGAAGAACATCTTGATTCGCCTTCCGGTGTCAATATAGTTTAATAGAGTTACAATAAAAATGTTATTTTCGCAAATCTTTTAGGTCACACTTTGGGGGAAGAGAAGAGTCGCAATTTTATACAGCGGCAAAATCAAATCAATCATACTTGGAAAATAATTAAACGCAGAGTCCTCAATATAAGGGGTTGAAATTGGTTGCGACCACAAAATAATTAGTT
>JAYJML010000609.1:0-21000 GCA_035610835.1 Ophiura sarsii
ATTGCAGGAAATATATGAAAATGACCAAATTGTCGGACTTATTTTTAAGAATTCACAGTTTGGGAACCAAATTTCCCTAAACAGAATGACGTATTCAATAATTCGTAACTTTCCGAATATACCGCCGATTTCGGTAGAAGTTATGCTGAAATGTTCGTTTCCCTGAGATCTCTTTCGGTGGTTTAAAATATTATCACGCTAGCTTACGAGGGACCAAACATATATTGTCTTAATTAAGAAAATAGATGTTATCCTCCTTGTACGCATGCTTGATAAAAGTTTAAAAATAAAATCTAGAAACACATTAAGTGTGATACCTACAAAACCACTCGAGTGTGGAGGTTGATCGCGGCTATACACATGTCTTGAAAGGCCGATTCAAGGAGGATTATTCTTACGATTATACAATAGGGTGATAATTGATCATGAAAGATGGGAATAGGATTAGAAATAGGGCTAATCTGCGATTCAGCTCCTCCGCTATTACCTGCCATGGTTTGACCAAGTCACTAAATCTTGGTTCATGTCACTTTAAAAGTGCAAAACAGCGGTAAATTGGCGCATTTTGATCGAGACCTGGCCATTCTCAAGCAAGTGGCTGACGAACACTGAACCATAAGATTGCTACAAAGGTGATATCATCGGAAAAAGCAATACATCAGCTTTCTATTGATATTTAACAAATAATGAATATATTGCGAAATATTACAGAAATTTGCGATTGAACTTTTTTCAGGAGATTATAGCACGGTTTCTCATGGTGGTTAGTATTGGTAATGGACTTGTTAACGGTGATGGACGAACATAAGGACTTCTCTTATGACGAAGCAAATGTGGACATTGGACAAATGGTTTCAATGATATCATATATCCCTATAGTGCCATAAACTAGAGTCACAAAAACGAAAGTATATAAAAGTATACATTTATAGAAATTAAATTGAACGTGGAATCTGTTTGACACATAAATACCCTTATTTTGAAGAAGAAAAAAAAGAAAGAAAAAAAAGAGAGTTTTTACCCACATTTTTCAGACAGCTTATAAAGCATTGTTTCGCATGATAATGTTATATACAGGGTGTTCAAACTATTTTGTACATTACATACATATATATGTTGCCATTACATCTATCCACTTCAGTTACTGATAACATCATCTCAATCTACAATAGTGGGCATGTTAAAACAATAATTATTATTATCATTCAAACTGGTAACTCTCTACAGAGGGCTCTGATGGGCCAATCAATTGGTTCACAGCAACTCAGAAGACTGAGATGCATTACAAATGTAGTGCATGTCAGTCGCGTACCACCTGGATAGCTGAACTTCGCGGCTAGTGCTAACAGACGGAGCTCTGGGGCAATCTGGCCAGTAGGCCTTGGGCTATTGGAATAGCTCTGGGTACTACTGATCATTGCTTAAAGTTCCTACTTATTGAGATCATGTATGGTATCAATGGAAAGCTTAGATTGTAAAGAACATGTTAATTTTTATTTCATCGAAACCTAATATACAGGGAATTACCAATAGGCAATACAAACTTTCGAGTACAGACCCCCTTATACCTTGGGATAAATAGTCAAAACGGGGTTTAGAATTTTGACGTCACCCCAGGCACAAAAATTCATCCTCATCCTATTCAACCCATTCATCGAAGTCCGAGATCGATACCACACAGACAGTACTGCACACAGCGCTACTATTCAAATAGATACAAGAGAGGCATGCATCACAATGGACAATGAGTTTGTTTACATTACCGGGTCCCTTTGCTGACATCATACAAGAATCTTGATTTTCACCTCTCCACTTCCGGGTTAGCGTCCGCCCTACACCGGTACTTTCTAATGCTATTTATTATTTACAGTGGCATTTTGGGACGTGGACACCCGCGGGTGGACACCACCATTTTTCTAAGCTTTCCAATGATATATAATTTGGCTATATTTCAATTTTCAATGAATAGCACCTTTAAAAGTGTAAATGTGAAGAGAAGGAATACTCAACACAGCTACTATTAACAAAACCAAACTGTAGGATTTGCGGCCACAGTATTACTTAGCAACTGAAAATCTATGATGGTAATAAAAGTATACAACACTAGGGTTAAAGTCCCTACTAAATCAATATCTCCTGATGCAAACATTGAAGCAGAAATGACATGACGTCTTGTCCTTAAATCCTTCTGAAAGGGGCAAGCCTGAATACGGTGCCTGCATGAGGAGAAACCTAATTAAACGTAAGAATGTCACTACAGTATCTACTATGAATGTCAGAACAATAAGAGTGCTACAGAGCAGAGAGGAGCTTGTTTCTAACTTCATTGACTACAACATCGAAGTGCTGGGTATACAAGAACACCGCATTGTCCATGACGATCCAGTTAGATACGAGAACATCCTAGGAAAGACGCTCATCACAACATCAGCAACCAGAAATAGTGTAGGAGCAGCAGTTTGTGGAGTTGGTATTGTATTGAACACTCGTGCCAAAAGTTCGCTAGCAAATGTGAGTCCACATACTGACAGAATACTATTCACTAGCTTCCAGGGCAACCCTGCAACATCAATAATAGTAAACTACTGTCCAACGAATGTAGCGGATGCCAGTGTGGGCTCTGATCACAGAATTGTGTCTGCTAAGATGAGACTGAGGCTGAGGAAAAGTAAAACAGCACCAAATAAGAAGCCCTTAGAACTGATGGAAGCTTACAAGTGAAGTATGCAGTTAAAGTGCGCAACAGGTTTAAAGTCCTGGAGGATGAGGTGGAAACAGCCACTGACAAATATGACAGATTTATCAGAGCAAACAATGAGGCTGCAGAGAAGATCATACCAGTCAGAGAAAGATCTTGTAAAACACGTTTCTCCAGCGATCCAAGGGTAGTTGCGGCAAGAGATAAAATCAAGGATAAGTATAACCTCTATCAACAGGATGTCACTGATGAGCAGAGAACTGAATACAGGAATGCAAAGCAAGGACTTGATGAAGCCTACAATCTAGTCATAGTCATAGAAGATGACCTGAACAGCAAGATCAAGGAAGTGGAAGCTCATCAATGAAATTACTGGTAGGAAAGCATCCACCAAAGGTCAGCTGGAGGGGAAACTCAGAAAGATCGGGTCACAAACTGGTATAATCACTTCAAGGAAGCCCACCAGACGTCAGTAATGAAGAGGAGGAAATCTCACCAATTCTAGAAGACCTGGACATTAAAACAGGGCCTTTCGACCAGGAGGAAAATGACAATGCTAAAAGGTCACTGGTAGAAGAAAAAAAGCAGTGGTGAAGACAACATTCCACCTGAAGTACTGAAAAGATGCGACCGTGACGATATTGTACTGAACTTCTGCAATGAAGAATCAGACCAGAGCTAGACCAGCATTTGAGAACCAACCAAAACGGCTTCAGTGTAGGTAGGACAATAGCGGACCACATTCTGGCACTGAGGAGGCTTATAGAAGGAGTTAAGGCCAACAATGTAACAGCAGTAATCACCTACATTGATTTTAGAAAGGCATTTGACACCATCCACCGTGGCAAAATGCTGAAAATCTTGCAAGCTTATGGAATACCAAAGCAGGTCGTCAAAGCAATTGAAGGAATGTATGAAAATATCATGGCTAAGGTGATCTCTCCCGATGGAGAGACTGCACAGTTTGAAATCCTGGCTGGAGTTCTACAGGGAGACACAATCGCCCCATATTTGTTTGTGATTATGGACTTTGCATTGAGGATGGCCATAGAAGGAAGAGAGGAAGAGCTAGGTTTCCATCTTGACAAGCGTATAGGTAGGCGGATAGGGCCAGAGGTGGTGACAGACTTTGACTTCGTTGATGACATCGCATTGTTGTCAGAGACATTTTCAGCAAGCGCAAGATCTGCTGCAAAGAGTTGAGTCATCAGTAGCGAAGGTCGGTCTGAAAATGAATGCTGGCAAGACAAAGTTCATGTCATACAACCAAAGCCAGAGGGGATCTTTACAGACATACGATGGTACCAAGTTGGACGAGGTACAAGATTTTAAATATCTTGGTGCCTGGATGACGAGTACAGCAAAGGACACTAAACAACGCAAAGCAGCAGCATGGAGAGCATGTAGTAACATGACAAAAATATAACTTAACACTTTCCACGCGGCTATTGGTTTTACAATATACAAAACAGATTTTCATAAACCTTTCCCAACTTTCAAGATCAATCACAAAGATGACAGAACCAATACTAGGCATGTTTGTACTTATTTCCATGCATTTCTCATGGTGATGCCAAAAGTGGTAATGAAATTCAACAATTTTGACAATTTTGAGACAATTTGTGAAGTTTTGGAATGTCGTCTACAGACGCCTGCCGCGTGGAAAGTGTTATGGTATAGGTCATATAGGTTTATGATACAGTGGTCAACTCAATTTATGGTTATAAAGAACGAAACAAAAACTCTGCATGTTTGGACTTATTTTGAGGTTATTTTTAATTGGAAGTTAGTATGTAACTGTTTTTATTGGGCTAGCTAGAAGGGAGCCCACTCCCTCTGCTGCAGCACCTAAATACTGCCCTATACAGTAAGTCATCATTGCTACCTATGACCTAGTCAGCATTGCACCGATTCCTTGCACATGTGTTGAATTCTATGTCTTATTAATTCAGCTCAATTTAACTAAATAACTTCAACTTGTTGATTCCAAAATGCCTCCTAAGGGAAGAAGTAATGAAAGTGAGTTTTTTCTTCTTCTATGTGTTAATGTAGTCTACAGTCCCAGGACTTAATGGCAGTCTTGGTCATGCATACTGCACTGCTTTCCTGTACAGCTGCAGAATTCTGCTCCCTCTGTTTTTTTCTTTTGCCCTTTGCCTTCTGGAGCTTATATCTGACCATGTCTGCAATTCTTGGTTCTGCTCTTGACCCAGGTTTGTGCAGTCAATTCAGAGGCCCCATCTCTTGGGCCTCTGGCTTTCAGTCCCACAGTTTTCAATATAAGTTAATTGTGTTTCGCAGATATAAGTCAGGACTCTAGCACTTCTACAGTCCTGGTAAATACTCCGTCTTGCCCTGGGCTCTCACTTCCATTTGTCATGTATGCTGAGCATCGGTCCCAAACCTGCCAATTCGATCCGTCAACTACTTACTCGGTCAGATCTTCCTGAAGGACGGTGTCTATAAACGTCCCCAATGAACTTAAGGTCTACTCCAGCTGTAGATCACTCACTGTGCATCTCTCACCTGGCTGTGCAACTAACACCAATATATAATGGTTTAGCATCGCTTACTATAATCACACCATTCTACACTCTACATGGGTTGGTCGGCAGTCTGCGTGCTGCACCTGTACGCCCATCATTTTATATGTTACACTGCATACACACGCCTACAATGGCGTTACACTGCGTGCTAACCACGCCAAGCTATATTACATGGGTTAATACGCCCATTATTTCTCATGTTACGCTGCATGACACACCCATCTATAATGGCGTAGCACTGCGGGCTAACCACGCCAAGTTAAATTCCATTGGTTAATACGCCCATTATTTCTCATGTTACGCTGCATGAAACACCCATCTACAATGGCGTAGCACCGCGGGCTAACCACGCCAAGTTAAATTCCATTGGTTACGCCTAATATATATCATGTTACGCTACATAACACACCTATCTACAATGGCGTAGAACCACGTGCTAACCACGCCAAGTTACATTCCATGGGTTACGCCCATCATATCTCATGTTACGCTGCATGACACACCCATCTACAATGGCGTAGCACCGCATGCTAACCACGCCAAGTTAAATTCCATTGATTACGCCAATCATATATATATATATTCATGGCTAATTCCAAATCAGTTAGCATGACTCATGTTAGACTATGGGACATGAGGCCAAAATGTGCTTAGTTTTTTATTTTTGTTGTCCACCTCTGGGCAGAACATGAAATTATTACCAAAAGGTGGCAAATATATCCCTAAACACGAATTCACCTGATCCCACGTTCGTAGGTTGCACGTTATGACCCTAGACCTCGATTTAGGGTCAAAGGTCACATGTGTTTCAATGTGAAGTCAAAAACTAAATTTAACATGGTAAAAAAATGGGCTATTGACCATAAAAAGTATATCATATTGTTTGGATAAGTGGTCATGTCATTTGTGTGCCAATTTTGCAAAAAAATGACCAAAATGACCTATTTTGGCCAACTTGTCATTTTTAAAAGGTCACAGTCCAAAAACTATTGATCTACGATCGAAGTTGTGATTGACTTTTTTCTTTAAATCACTTAACCCAACTACATAATATACTTTTTATGGTCAATAGCCCATTTTTTAGGCCATAGTTGATGTATTCAATGTTTCTCAATTTATATTTGAAACATACCCTTTGCCACCCATTTGATTGACGTTCTATCTGCAGCTTGTTTGCGCTTCTTATGCTTTGAAGACTTCTTCTTAGGCTTTGAAGGCATACCGATCTGAATGTAACAATCCAATCCAAAGAAAAAACACTACATGACAAAACGTGATAACAATCACACTACATTTAGAGAGACACAGTAATTATGTAATATTTAAAGTACATATGCCAGAAAGTTAATTTTTTTAATTTTATTAAACATGTGTTACAATATTTAACTTAAGCATCTTGAGGTTGTTGAGATTTTTCCTTTTTTTCAAACTATATCTAAAGAGCCGCAAATATATCAATAGTTACAAATTGTGAATAGATTATGAAGATTTTAGCCCTGGCCCTCTTCTATGGATGTATTAATTTCAAGTATCAATCACATACGCACCCCCACCCCACACACCCCCACTCACTCCCCTACACCCCCACACACGCACAAATTGAAATACATATAAGAATTTTAAATGAAACAAACATGGTGGGGAAGTGTCATTTTAAAACCAGTCTGCATGAGTCTCCATCTTAAAATATGTGATTTCATTATAAATCATTATTATGATGATTTATGATTGTAATTTTTATGATCACTTTTTATGATGATCTTACAGACAACCATCATGTCCGCTTACTATCAAATGTAAAAATATGTGGATTGAGGATGAGGAGACATGTTTTAGGCGATGGTAACTGCTATTTTAGAGCCCTAGCTGATCAGCTCCAGAGGATTGGGGTGAAAGATGTACCAACTCATCAAGAACTTCGTACCAAGATTTGTGATCACATGCAAAATGAGGTTAGTTCAGTTAGCTACATACGTAGCCTTGTGATCATGATGGACAAAGGGCTGTTACTTTCAAAAAAACCAACATGAAAAGAAAACAAAAAACAGAAGCTCTCAATATGTCACTTTTTCTTTTGGCAAATTGCTGTTATCTATTGATATGTTGCATTTTATCAATGATATTTTGATTAGGAGACAGGACAAATTTAACTTACGTACCTCTTATGGGTGATATTTAAAATACACATGTAACCTTTTACCATAATACATTTTGAAAGTGGGATCCCATTCTGAATTTATCAATTCCATCCTTCCCTAGAGTTGATGATGGTAAGATATCACTATGAATTTTGTTGTTAGGTTAGGGACCGTTCATAAATACTTTGGTGGGGGCTGGATAATTTCATTTTTGGTATATCAAAACTTTTTTGACCCCCTCTCGCCATGCCACAAACTTTTTTGAACCCCCTCTCGCCATGCCACAAACATTTTCGACCCCCTGTATAACTGCCTGCACCGGAAACTTTCTTTTCCCCGTTCATTGTTATCAAGTTCAGAGAAATGAAATGATATCTTTTATGGGATTTTTTTTTGACCATGTATCATATTCTATTTTTGATGGACGCATTACATCTAACAATGTTTAAGGGCAGGTTGTAGAATCTAGAGCGAATCAGAACTCCCACTTCAATTGCAGGTATTATCTATGGTTTAGTGCCATGGTCTTTAATCCCCTGAATAACTTCACATATTTATGCACGGATCTCTGTTTTGAAACCAATTAGGATGCTCCCTCCAATTATATATCCTGGCTTTAAATATGTTTTTGCTATTGACATGAATTTGCCCTTCATTATTTTTAGCTGGGCTAGTACATGCAAATAGGTCCGTAGACATTTGCGCGCGTAGCGCGCCAATTTTTTAATATTTATACATTGATTTATGAACGTTCCGTAAATAATAATGTGCGTACAGGTAAAGCAGGGGTTTGGGGGCGAAACCCCCAGAACATTTTGGAAACTAATAAGTGTTTTAAACTTTTTTGACCCCTCTGTTGCGGTTTTCAAACACTTTTTTGACCCCCCCCCCCCTTTGCAGAGTATCAACACTTTTTGCCCCCCCTATAATTATTGCAACACCATGTATTGACTGTTCAATAGAACTCAAATGTTCTCATATTGCAGATAGGTGTCGTAGTAAATTGAAGAAAAAACACTTGAACCCTTAAAAACTGATTCCATCCAATGTTAAGTACAGCACTCTGTGATTATTGAATTATACTATTGTCAACACACCTGCTTATTTATCCTACAGACACCTGATCACCGGAGAGATATTGTATCTGACGAATATATAGAGACAATGAGGGTGAATGCAGCATGGGCTGGAAAGCAAGAAATACTGGCAACGACAATGCAATATGGTGTTAATATTATAATTATCACAAGTGAAGAACGCGGCACTGCTGATGAGTTCTACTACACTGAGGTAGGGGCCGAGGAGACACTATACTTCGGTCGCTTACACGAACGTCACTATGTCAGTCTGGGTAGGTATGAAACAACCATGATAAAATGATAATGCGTTAATTTAACGCTTTTGCAATAAATATCTTAAGAACTTTTAAAAAATTCTTTATGACAGTGTTGCTAGCACCTGTTTATTCTAATTAAAATAAAAGGTGAGCATCTCTTTAAAATAATTCCCAAGTACACGGTTGTGAAAACTGTTCCATGCCTATCATATGAGGATATTTTTTGTTGTCTAGCACCATCTTCACTGTGCATGACAGTTATGATAGTCATTGACTTACTTACTTGACTTAGGGCGGATGATTTTTCCAAACCACAATGCCTCTCCAGATCTTCCTTTCCAACATAGCTGTCTTGATTTCTTCCACCTGCAGTCCTGTATCACGTTTTAGTACGTCAATGTAGGCTGGCCTACCACGCTTTCTTACTCCGTGCTTTGGAATCCAATGTATGAGTTTGTGTACAAACTCCTTGGACCCCCTGAAGCAGTGTCCAGCAAATCTTGCTATCTTGTTAAACTCCGTTGGTTCCAATTTCGCCTTTTAAACAGAATCCTTTGTACAAATATCCGTTTAGTTAAAACTGGTAAATCGGTCAATCCAAAATATACCTTTTGTAATGAAGTTGACGAAAACTTTGTTCATCTCTTTTGGGAATGTGAATTTACTATAAAGTTCTGGAAAGACGTTCAAAACTGGATTAATAGCAATCTGGACACAAATATTCGGTTGAAAAAAGAAATGATCCTGTTTGGAAATTACCAGTACAAAGATTATGTTTTTAACAATATCTTATTAATTCTGAAATTCAATATTTACAAAAGCAGGATAAAAAAGAAAAACCTTGTTTTACCTATGGAAAGAAAGAGGTGATAAATTTGTATATCAACGAAAAAACTATTTATAATGCAGACCTGAAAAATAAACTTTCAATATCCGGTGGCATGAATGGACATCACTTTTTGAGAAATAAGATAATTAAATTGACAAAGTTATTGCATGAATGTTTATCATGTTTATATGAAAGAGGAAAAAATACACTGTCTCTGTTATACATTTACCTGTTTATATATAAAATACGTTCAATCTAAATAACATTTGTTCATACATGAATGTACCCCTTGGTAGATATAATTTGTATCACCACAGAGAAGATTAATTCATTGGTAGATTACCAGTGTAGTCACCTTCAGAGCCGTAATTTCACCCTATTAAGGTGAGCACTCCTGATGTAGTTCTCGTTGAAAATGACTATTGGGAAAAATCACCGTGTTGCATAATATAGCTTTTCTTCATCATCTTCATCTGTGTAGATAATTTTATGCTCTGAGGTCTCTGGGCTGCGGACCAGACTTTGGCGGGTAAAACCGGTTTTGTGAGCGCTCAACCGTCCCCTTTCCCTCATGGCATATGGTTGGAGGTGGAATCAACTCCGCTTGTCTGAACGCCTTGGTGCTTCTGCAAAGCCAGATAATGTAGCTTGCTCGCAAGGCTGTTTTGGCTGCTGTGTCTAAGATTGGTTTTCTTTTCCCGCTGGGGATTCCTAGCGAGGCCAGACATTTGCTGATTGTGGTACTATAATTCCCCCTGCTTCCGACTTCAACGTGAAAGTAGTTTACAGACCATCCATTATTTTTACATTCTGCTGCAAGGTCTTGGTATTTACATTTCTTCCTGGCGAAATCATTTGCAAGGTTTTCTTCTGCTGGGACTGTCAATTCAATGATGATGACATTTTTAGTCTGAGTTGAGAAAATAGTAATGTCAGGTCGTTTGGCCGTCTCAACAATATTTGAATTGTTTTATGATGTATGTGATCTTTTCAGCGAAAGAAATGATAATACAAAACTATAAAAGAGAAGAAAAAAATCTTGCTGTGCGTTCTCTGATCTTTTCCGAGACTTTTGGCATGTTCCATACAGGTCCTTATTTGTCACATGCTGACTCCAGTTGATGTTGAACACAGATCTTAGCATCCTAGTGTAGCATCCATCCAGTTGTTTACCAAGCTTTGGGGTGACTGTCCATGCCTCACATTTATAAAGGAGGACTGATTCTACTGTAGCTATGAACAGTCTTTCGTTGAGCTTTCTGGATAGTGATCTAGCCTTCCATAACTGACAAAGTTTGCCACAAGCTCTCCATGCAGCTGCTTTGCGTGTTTTGATGTCCTTTTCAGTGCTGTTCATCCAGGCTCCAAGGTATTTGAAGTCCTCCACTTTACCAAGGCGCATACCTTCGCTTGTGGTGATTACAAGTACTTGCGTCTGGTTGAAGGACATGTACTTCGTCTTTGCAGCGTTCATTTTGAGCCCAACTCTGTCCACTGAATTCTCCACTCTGTTGAGTAGTGATTGCGCATGATACACTTCCTCAGACAACAGTGCAATGTCGTCAGCAAAATCTAAGTCAGTTAATACGGTTGGTCCTATTCTTCTGCTGCTTCTTTTGGTGGAATCCTAGCTCTTCTTCTCTACCATGCCATCTATGGCCCCTCTTAGGGCATAGTCAAGTACAATGAAAAAGAGGTATGGAGCCAGGGTGTCTCCTGTAGTACTCCAGCCAGTATCTCAAACACTTCTGTTTCTCCATCTGGTGATATAACCTTTGCCTTGGTGTCTTTGTATATATCTGCTATCGCATTTGTAAGCTGATCGGGTACACCATAGGCTTTCAATATTTGCAGCACTCGTCCCCTATGTATTGTGTCACACGCTTTCTTGAAGTCGATAAAGGTTATGATGGCTGGCAGGTTATTTGATCTTATTCCCTCAATAATTCTTTGGAGGGCAAGCATATGTCCTACTGTAAAGCCATTTTGATTAGCGCTTAGGTGGACGTCGAGCTCCGGTCTAATTCTGTTGTATCTGTTGCATCTTGTTGTATAGCTTGGCAACAATTGAACTCAGGCTTATTCCACGGTAGTTGCCCCCCCCCCCCACCCCCCCCCCCCCCCCCCCCCCCCCCCCCCCCCAAAGCAGAGATCACCTGATTTCGGTATTGGTACTATGTCGAGAATGGACCACTGTTCTGGCTCTTTCCCGTTCAACAAGGTATCATGATAGTCATATAGGTGAAATACAAATTTTAACTTGATTCTTATTGTTGTTTTTCTTCTTTTTGGGCAATACAGACTGACCAAGAAATACCACTTTTTAAAGGAAGTATATTTAATTCATCTTGACTGTTGACTTATGCTCATATTTTCTTTTTCAGAACCAGAACACGGCCAAGAAGAACAACTCACCGCAGCAAAGCTAGCTTCACCAAAATCATCCACATTGGGTAAGACATATAGAATTCAAAACAAAGTATAATACACTTAGTTTAACATATTTAAATGATCACAATGTACATTGTCACAAATATTGAACCAACTTGACATGTACGTACTAAGGTGGTAGCAAATGCGAGACTTGTGAAAATTTATATCTTGTCCATTAATTCATTCATAAAAGGGATAATGAGATACACTTTCCCCATATCTATTTTTTTAAATGGACACATTTTAATGTCAACATTGTTATTTGTCCATTCCATAAGTTTCTTCCTAATCGGACTTAACCAATTTATGAAGTTATGAACACACATCACTGATTTACCTTGACATGTACATGCTGTTTTACAACCATACCTCAGCTGTACTGTACGTTTTGTAGATTTAAGATGATAAATGAAATCAGCCATATTTTGGTTAACCAGTATTATATTAACAGAGTTTATTTGAAACACCTTTAATGATACCAAGTTATAAATATCACTGAGTTAAGGTGTTAAAAGTGCTTGCTGACGGCTCAACTGTATAGTTGATAGTTAAAAAAATTCATTTCTTTTATTGTTGCGCCTCGTTTTATGTGTCTTGATGATGCCACATTATTAATATCCGATGCCCAACAAATTTCACTCAACCCCTAAAAATAATAAGGGATTCTGTATTTTCAAGGACAAGGTTTTCTTAAGAGGGCCCCTGGACCTCACGCCGATTTCATGATGCCCCCCCCCCCCCCCCCCCCCCCCCCCACATTTTAAAATGGATTGACGCCCTTGGGTGTCCAAACAAATGATCCATGGTCAAAATCATCGATTTCATGATGCCCCCCCACATTTTAAAATGGATTGACGCCCTTGGCTGTCCAAACAAATTATCCATGGTCAAAATCATCGGGTATAACTCATTAATAATTCTTGCATCGAGTCATGGTCAGTCCACATGATAACTTGGTTAGAGATATGGTAAATTTGTCTCCTAGCCACACGTATGTTTCATTCCAGTATATCATAATGACCTATGATTGACTTGTGTACGTACTGAGTCACATTTATCTCAAGTCTCTCCTCGTTCAGGAGCACATTAGCACAAATTATACATGGTCGGTCTATTAGTTACTCATGCTCAGTCAACGCAAATGACTTGTACTCAATCATCTGGAATAACTCATTGTCAGTAAACACAATAATTTATGGGCAGCACGGACGAATCATTTCACCAGCCATAGCTGCATAATGTCACATGGTTTTGGTTCACTAGTTTTATCCGCTCTTTCAATTTGGTCATTGTAAACCATCAGCAATGCCTCACTATCAGTGACGAAATGTCACCTGGCTGGTCTCTTAGTTTTTGTATTCATTCAAAACAAGTACTCATGAGAAATCATTGACAATGACCCATGGTCATCAGTGAGCACAAAGATTAATGGTCACTCATCACAGGCGACTTATGGTCAGCTTGCGCGATGATTCATGGTCAGTCAACAGATACTATGGTAAATCATTTTATAGCTTATGGCCAACCCACATGATATCTTAATTAGGCATAATTTAATTTATATTCTGGCAGGACGAATGCTACCTGTCAGGTAGTAGTATTTGGCCTTTTGATAGGTCTCATAGCAATTGAATCGTAGTTAGTTATTTGTGCCCAGTAAGCACAAATACTCTTAATCAATCATCAGTATGACTTGTCAAATAATCTAGCCAAACTAGCACAAACCAATTGTGGTAAGTCGGCACAAGGGTCTCATGTCACACCTAATTATTGGCAAAAGCAGCACAAAGATGAATGGTTTGATCCGTATGTTGCAGGTCTCCTCTAATATGACCATCAGTTGTACTTATTGATTTATGGCTGGTCTTCAGTTTGTTATACTCAGTCCATACATTAAATAACTGATTCTCAGGCGGTTTGCAAAATGTAATGTCTTGGTGCCATGTCATTCCATGTTTCTGGCAATACAATTGTCTCATTCCATGCCTACATATTTACTTGCAGAGAGTTGTCCGCATGGATAGCCTATCCCATGGTCCACCATCTAGTGTTTCACTCCCACAGCCATTCGAGACTTTTAAAGGCCTCTTGTATAATGATTTGGATTTGAAGTGACTTGCTTTCTAGCAGCGCAATTGACTGATTTCCACAGCATGTGGTCATTCACGTATTCAGTGTCAGTTGGCACACCTACCTATGATCACTAATTGCAAGAAGATGATTGGTCTTTAGGAGCTATGTGACGTTCAGTAAACATCTGTAACTTATGAACGTGATCATAGTTAGCTATAATTGCTTAGGGTTAGTCCTCTTTCAATCATTCATGTTCCGTCAGTATACCCATGTTAGTGAGACTCATGGCAAGACTTCACAATCAATGCTTTGAACGCTTCATCCCTGCATTTGATATGTCAGTCTTCTTTTCCCCATGGCTAGTTAGCACAAAAGACTAAATCACAGTCAGTCTTCGTCTATGACTTATGGTCCGTCATGTCCCATAGTCAGTCTTCTAGGGACTTATAGTAAATCCTATATATATATATTAATTTGTATAAGCATGATAGACCCTCATAGTAACAGTACGAAGTACAACACAAGGTCAGCACTCGTTCACATATCCTATGATATGATGATGTAATAATTATTCTTTCGTAATCATGGCATACTTATAGCCTGTTTAAGACCTATGTGTCATGTTCAAATGTAGTATAGCGGTATCATGAGTTCAATTTGGAATAAGGCATCACTATGAGAAACAATAGTCATTGTTTTCCCCAGATAACGTTATCTAGCGTGCCTTAGCAACGTTAGATGAATATGAGTTTTATACTATCTCCAATGAATAACAACTATTGGTACACTGCTTGTGAGATTTACAAGTGGAGTTCTTTGCTATGCAGACAGTCACCTTTTAATTCTTCTTCAATCATGGTACGATGTATGGTGCCAGTAAGTAGTCTCCGACACCAGTACCTCAGGAAGTGTTAATAGACTGTTCCCCAACGACTAACTCAACAGTTCAACTGGCTACAACATAATAGTATCTCTACAGGCTCTAAAATGACCTATGGTTCAGGGATAACCAGCTAGGAGTCATTCTGCCATTGGCATGCTTTCACCCTTACCCTGCATAAGAACATAACTTGTGCTTAATATTCCCATAACTTGCTGGGCCTGCCCCGCGATCTACCGGCCATGCCCATTCTCCAGCGGACTGTCAACGGCCTTCATCTCATCTATCTGCCCCTCCGACACTCGCGCGTCCACCAAGCACACTGCCTATACTTAGTTCTTTGAAACTGTACTTTGCCTCGTCGTAATTTAACGTATTCGACCAACACTGCCTCTGGTCACTGCCTCTGTTCTGTGGTATTCTTCGGATGTTTTCGCATTGGTGTTATCCTACCCACTCCGGCAAGATACAATGTAAAATCTGATGATGTGCGGATTCACAACAATACACTTCAGCTGCACCTTCGTCACTCTAAGACTGGCAGATATCCTCGAGTTCAGTTGTCCATATGAAAGCCATAGATTCTCTTATGTGCCCGGTCCTAGCTCTGTCTCTTTATCTCCCACACCGTCTGACCCACTATCCTTAAGGTCCCATATTTGTGCTCAGCGATGGCTCCCACTCCCCCCCCCCCCCCCCCCCCCCCCCCCCCCCCCCACACAAATTTAAACTCTACATTTCTGCTCCCCCTGCTCTTCTAGCGAAAATCCCTAATCAGCATAGGCTCAGCAGTATGAGTCAAAATATGGCCTGCGAATGGTTTAGTCTGCGTCAGGACAAATGTTAGCAGCCATACTCTGATGGCGGCCATTCTGCTCCAATAGGCTGCATAACGTTAGTACCTATTGACTTTAAGCAGCCACTTTTATTGGTATCATTAGTACTTATGACTTAAGGCAGCCATGTTTATTGGAAACAACGTTTGCTTGCTCTGTTCAAGCCCTTTAATGCTAAGGACTTCTTATATCTATATTCTACAGGTCAGGGTCTGACCATATTACAAGGTTTGCTAGCGTTCTGATGTCAAGTTAGCTTTAGGTAGTGTTAGAAGTAAATGTTCTCTTTCTAGTAGTATATTACTGTTCCTAGCTACAACAACGTAATGGCTTCTATTTAAGGTTGTTCCTATGGCTAATATTTTATTTGATATTTTAATAGAGCTTGCTGAGCTGCACAATAATCTGAAATTTGAGATTGATCGGAGGTACGGTTTTCTAGATATGACAATTTTATTGTCAAAAATGAAGCAAAATTGAAGCGCTCATTTATTTTGTTTCTTATTGTTTTTTTGACCCCCTAGATGGCCTAGCAAAAATAATTAATCTATGCAAAAATGTTTAATTAATTTTTCCAAGAAAAGTATAAATGCTACAAAGCTGAAATTTTGGGAGCTTGTCAATTATAGTTTTTAAAAAATTCCTGTGCTGCGGGAGGCTGTAAGACATCTGCATAATTAATTATACTTAATTATCAAAAACAAAACAAAATACAAAAAATTAGGCTAACTAATGCACTTAAGTAATATTTTCAAGTTCATGCACTTCACTTGGTGTATATGTTGGCACATAGATTAGAAGTATAAATTGTGCCCCCTGCCCTCTATCGCCCTTAAACAGTTATTGGAAGTTTGCAACATATTGGATTGACACCAAGATTATATAACCACTTGCCAACAAGGCATAGCAACCGTGTCATCAAAGGTTCACCTCTATGTTAATTAGTTACGGAGGTATTGATTTCTGTAAGATTGTGTACATGTTATCTAAGACTAATAATATACCTAAAGCGATAAGAAGCGCCCATTGATACCTGCCATGTGCAGCGATCCATGGTTGTTATAGTTGATGGCCCATCGATTATCATCATTCAGTTTAATCTGTATCACGAACTCATCCTTTGAGTAGCAGCGCGCTATTTTTAATCCAGTGTTATCCACACGTGTATTACACGTTTCTTAATTTCCTCTCCTGAACGCACTTTAGTATGGGATGGTGACCGACTCACAGACCTTGATATATTTCTGAAATAATATGCATTTATATCGCTAAAATTATGGTATTTCTGAAGAGATATGCCAATTAAAACCTATTGGGTACATTATTGAACATATAAACAATGTATTGTGATAACCAAATATCATAGTTTGTATTTAGATTCATTATGAATTAAACTAAAAAAGTGATGTTTGAAGAACTTGTTTATGAATTAAAGTATAACATTTGTTTCTCAATTCATGTTAAATATAAACACATTACCATGAACTTTGTTACCATTATACCTTGTGTATATGCCCAATAATGTACCCAATATGTTTTAATTGTCATATCTCTTCTGAAATTCCAAAAATATAGCGATATAAATGTATATTCATTTTAGAAATATATCACGTTCTGTATGTCGGCCATGCTAAAGTGCGTTCAGGTTATTTAAAAAGTGTAATGAACGTGTGGATAATACTGGATTCAAATAGCGCGCTTACTCAAATGATGAGGTCGTGCTACAAATTAAACTGAATGATGATAATCGATTGGCGATTGACAAAACAATATCCGCATCGGACCTTGTGTACAGCGATGAATAGCTGTAGTACCGTGCTTCTTATCTCTTTAGGTATATTAGTCTCAGATGCTATTGTAAATATCAGCCAATCGATATGACAATTGGAACCATGCACGCGCTATTAAATCCTGCTGCTTAGCAGACTAAATATGCGCGCCAAATACAAATGGTCATGTGTTTTAAGCTCGCCTCCTTTCGCGTTACACACGGATTTTGGCTTTCACGACATGATTTTAACTTTACACATTTATATTTGCTTGTATACCCCCCTGAGGTAGTAAAAGTATATATTTTCTGAAGGGAAATTTCATGAGAAAACCAAATATGCCATTGAAATTATAGTACGAATAAGAACTAAAATGGTATGATCGGAAATGTTCGGGAAAATATCAGAGTTTTTAATTTTTAATTCGAGATCCATATATTTTTTATACCTACCCCTATCATTATTTACTTTACATATTTGAATTCCTCATGAAATTACCCATTAGATGATATATAATTGTTAAAGTTACTACGTCGGTATGGTAATTATACCGGCTAGTGAATATCTCCAATTTTTATCTTATATATTTTTAGAATTTTCAAAAATATTTGTTTAAGGATGAACCCTTCCCTGATATAAACTGCATTTCTGAATTCCTCTAGTTACAAGCTTTCCAAAAATGTATACTTTTGCTATCATAAGTTGAAAACTTTTTCTGTTATTGTCATTTTTATAAATCCGGTAAATTGAGGCTGATTATTCATGTTTACTGTGTAGCGAATAGGAAGAAAGCTGATGTTCATTGTCTTATCCATAATTAATTAGTTGTTACAAATAGTTGACAAGTCTGTTGAACCACATACTTAAAGACTACTAATTATCCTTTAAAATGGGACCAGAATGGTGTTTGTAAGATTAGGAGATGACTAGTTATTGTAAAAAGAACAAAACATGGGATTATCCCCATTGAGTTTGTACAGGCGGCACCCCTTCCAGAAACACCCCTTCCAGCACCACCCCTGGTCCCCAAACATCAAACAGCTGTATCTCCCATTCTGTATTAGCTATACCAATGCCATTTTGCAGGCAGATAGCTTGTTATTAGGGCTTTAAAATGATACCAAATTTGTTGAGATAGCTTTTGTGGTTTTACAAATATTTGAGGAAAATTACAGCATGAAACTAAAAAATGTAACGGCACCACCCTATTGGGAGGCGAGTTCATAACGCGTGACCAAATACATATGGAGTGCATAGGAATGTACATGCCCCTATAGTTTACCGTGAGACTGTGCATAGCTGTACATTGCTGTACATCACCTACTAAAGGTCAAATCTAAAGGTATACCTTGGTTTTCCTTTTTTAACACATTATTTGGCTGGTAAATACCACATATTTGAAATCAATGGAAAGCTTGAAACACATTTTATCAGCTACAATTACTTATTCTGTGATTAAAACTACTCTCTTTGAGAAATGCCATCTGCAAGTACGAAGTTTCACGTATTTCGCATGACATCGGTGTTCCCCACATTACTGACTGGACTTTTAAATGGTATGCTATCCCAAAAGTATGCTAGCCGGTAGCCTTAGTCCCACTCTTCAAAGTGTTATGCATTTTATGGATGAAATGTCCGGCATTTTTTCATAAAAAAGCCACCAAGAAATTGTATATTTTCCCATAGCGTTACACTCAAATTACCCGGATGTGACAATCAACGGCAAAATTATTACCATTTCTCGACTATTGAGGGCAGTGCGTATAAGTATAGTAAATAATAAGAACGTATAATCTATGTGTTGGGTATACAACTCTCCTAAATTCCTGTGCTGTGGGAATCTAATGGCAAAAATTAGAGCAAAAACAAAAAACTATTTTTTTATAGAAATTTTACCTAGGGAGTCAAAAAAAAAAAAATATATATATATATACTGCCCTCTGTTGGCCGAAAAACAATACAAAACAAAAGAATTCAAAATGGATTTTTGAAAATAAAATTGTCATATCTAGAAAACCGTACCTCCGATCAATCTTAAATTTCAGATTATTGTGAAGCTCAGCAAGCTCTATTAGAATATCAAATAAAAAATTAGCCATAGGAACAACCTTAAGTGTTTAGTAAACACCATACATTTGTAACCACATTTATTCCGAATTATTTCTTGTCTCTACTTACCTTGGGGGATATTTGGGTGACCGGGTCAGCAAGAGGGGTCTCTTCGTTATCCCCATATTGCTTCCGCATAGTCTGATCAGTAGCTCAATTGCACAGTTCAAGCTGTTGTTTTCCTGATCACGTCTGATTCGCCGAAACGGCTGCTTACCCCGGTCCGGCAAACTGTCCCTTAGGTAGTCCTTTCGCTTGTCTTACCAGCTCTTGAGCTGGTGAAACTAGGCGGGTATGCTAGGATAGATCCATTCTTGCTACAGGTTCCACACAGGCTCCTGGATAAGCGCAGTCTAATAATAGGAAGTTAGGTATGTAACTGTTTTTATTGGGCTAGCTAGAAGGGAGCCCACTCCCTCTGCTGCAGCACCTAAATACTGCCCTCTACAGTAAGTCATCATTGCTACATTTTAACCTGGTCAGCATTGCACTGATTCATTGCACATGTCCGTTGAATTCTATGTCTTATTATTTCAGCTCCCCACCCGTTCATCCCTAGGGTTTCTGCTTGCGTCATGCTACTCACATTGGGTTAACAGTGGCTCCGGGTGACCGGGTCAGCAATAGGGGTCTCTTCGTTATCCCCATATTGCTTTCCCATAGTCTGATCAGTAGCTCAATTGTGTTTACACAGTTCAAACTGTTGTTTTCCTGATCACGACTGGTTCACCGGAACAGCTGATTACCCGGCAAATTGACCCTTAGGTAGTCCTTTCGCTTGTCTTACCAGCTCTTGAGCTACGCCACTGATTAAAGTGTATTAATTTGCCTTTAAAATAAGACCAAACCCAAGTCAATCTGATAGGGGGTTACACAAAAACAATAGCCTAAAGACAAAAAATAAAATAAAAAGTAACAAAACCACCTTTTGTGGGTGCCGAGGTTGAATAAACGTGACCCTTTATAGGTTAGAAAAAGGTATTGCTCTGTAATTTAGAAGACATTTTAGTTCCATGTTTATAAATGTAATTTGACAAACAATTGCAATTAGAAGAAGAAATCAAAGAAAGAAGGCGTTCCCTGAAAATATTGCATACTATGCCTTTAGTCATTCATTTCCCTGCTGTTACACGTCTGTGTGATTTCATTTTGTAGAAGACTCTGTTCCTGATGAACAAATGGATGAAGATGACCCGGAACATGGTAAATTTTTCATTTACTGTAAAACAACTTAATTTCATTTGGCGAATTAGCATTTGGTCAATTTTTTGCGGCAATTTAATTTCAATAATTTGCATCATATATAACCATTATATAATTGATGTAAATTTGCTATAACGTTTGTACGGGGTG
>JAYJML010000618.1:0-20853 GCA_035610835.1 Ophiura sarsii
TTCCTGTAATTCAGACATAGTTCAAAATAAACTTACTCATATATCGTACCGATTTATGATGATATGATCGTGACCGAAGTTGACCGAAAAATGTAATATTGAATCAAATATTGCTACATTTCTGATGCAAACAGCAGAATCGGGGTAGACTACTGAACTTTGTTCACCAAAACTATAAGAAGCTTAAAATCCCATCGTGTCCATGCGAGTTTACATCACTTTCAAAAATCCCGCGTCAATTCAAAGAATAAACTGAATGGATTGCAGTGAATGACACGTGGTTGATTCCTTTCTGTAAAGCCGACCGAATCACGTGCAAGGCCTCTATAGACATGATAAACAAGTGACATCAAAACCGCTCGAGCATGGAGGTCGATCGCGGCTAAACAATAGTCTTCAAAGGCCACTTCAAGGAGGGTTATTCTTACGACGTTAATAAGTGACTTACGATAAGCCTAGCATTGAATAGGCGGCTATAAACATAGTTCGTTTGAGTAGTGTCGCGATTGGCCTCCTCCTCCTGCCATGGTCAAACACTGATTTTGTGGGGCTTTGTCACACCCCCCCCCCCCCTCCCCCCCCCCCCCCCCCCCCCCCCCCCCATTTTTCTTCTTAAATGGATGATTTGAGAATATATCAAATTTCAGTTGGGTTGTAAAGTGTTGAAGAAAATAGTGTCTGGACACCCCCATACTAACGTTACAGCAAATTTACATCGATCAGTTTCTTACTTACAGTGTTACTTATGATAACAACACAAAATACTGCAGAACGACTTAATTTCGCTAGCAATTTTTATTTCGCTAGGATATTTAATTCGCCTAATAAAATTGCCGTCAATTATATTATTTATAATGGTTATATATAGGAAGATGATGCAAATTAGTAAAATTGAATTGCCGCAAAAATTTGACTAAATTCTAATTCGCCAAATTAATTAAGTTGCCGTGAAATTAAGTTGTTTTACAGTAAATGAAAAATTTACCATGTTCCGGGTCATCTTCATCCATTTGTTCCTCAGGAACAGAGTCTTCTACAAAAGGAAATCACACACAACAGCAAGGAAATGAATGACTAAAGGCATATTATGCAATATTTTCAGGGAACGCCTTCTTTCTTTGATTTCGTCCTCTAATTGAAATTGTTTTATCAAATTACATTTATAAACATGGAACAAAACCTATCTTCTAAATTACAGAGCAATACATTTCGTTCAAGTTTTGAAAACAAGTTGTCGGATATTACCCAACAGTATATTTTCAGAATGGTTTTTGGATAGTATTTCCGGCTACGATCACAACTGTACACAAGTGAATACAAAAATATAGTAGGGAAAGCCTATTCATGACTTGTAGTACAACATGTCAAATGCACTACCCTTTTTCGAGGGTTATTAAGAAATTAGTGAATATGTAACATTAGTACAGCCAAAGAAGTGTCTTGTGACTCATGGTTTAGTGAATACTGTTTATTTTTTTGGTTTTGGGGTTGTTGTTGGTTGTTGTTGGGAGAGGGAGGGTGGGGGCTTTGCCGCAAAAAACACATATTTTCTATATTTTAAGCGGATGATGTGAGAATAAAATTTTATTTGTGTTTTCAAGTGTTGTCTGGACACCGCATACTTACATAATAGCACATTTACATCAATCAGTGTCTGACTTGCCGTGTTTAGTTGTTATATGAAATATGAAACGTGATTTATTAAGCGCATTTCCATAAGCACGATCAATGCGCTTTACAGGAAACACATATACAAGATAAACATATTAAAGAATACCAATTAAATTACATTGTTATGATAAAAAAACAAATGATAGAATTACCATGTTCGATCGTGTCAACTTCATCCATTTCTTCGGCAGGGACAGGCTCTTCTACAATACAAGGAAATACAGACATGCAACAGGAAAATTATGATTAATGCTGTAAACATACTAAGGTCGCTTCGCGATTAAATGACGAGTTTTACGTCATATTCAAAAACCCAATACATCGATCAAGAGATCGCTTGACTGGAAACGACCGGTCGCGGCAGTTGACTTCATTTCAACTCGAAAGATCGTCGCTCCTGACGTAATGAACATCATACTTTTTCAACCAATGGAGGGAGGTTATTTTGCCTCGAAATTAGCATAACCAATCAGCAGCAATTATCCAGCTTGTCGTCTGCGTGACCCGGAAATACCTGCGACTACCGGCGATTCAGTAGCTCGATGCGACTCATGGCGACCAAAGGTCGCACCGAGTTACGTTTGAACTAGCGAGTATTAGTGACCGGCTAGTATGATTCGAGCATAAAGTCATATTATGCAATAGTTTCATGGAACTCCCTCTTTCTTTGATTTCGTTCTCTATACATGCAATCGATCAACGGCACATAATCTCCTGGCCACAGTTCGACATACGTGGGCGCACTTCGATCAGGCTGCGCACGCATGATTGAAAACTCACAAAATACCGCCAACCAACAACTCCAAAGCACCTGATTGGTCAAATTTAAACTGAAGCCTTTTTAACGATCGTCACGCTGCGCCGTAACCACCAACGAGTTTTTCAGTTCTCACGTTTGTGCACCAACCAGTCAGAGCCGTGAGGCACGGATGACCGTTGCACCGTTTTGGGATGTGGTTGAGCCCGCGTACTTTACGCGAGCTCAACCTCATGTCACGTACGTCCATTGTTTGTCATATTACATTTATAAAAACATTGCTGTTATTCCATATACATCGACCATCGTGATTTTTTATCTATCTTACATTCCTTTGCTGCTGAACTGATAAAGGTACACAACGTTACCAATTACAATTGGTATAAATATGTTGGCGCACAAAAGAAGAACATAATGACACTAGCGATCCAACTAAAATCATGGCAGGTAATAGAAGAGGAGCTGAGTCGCAGATTAGCCCTATTTCTAATCCTATTCCCTTCTTTCATGATCCATTATCACCCTATTGTATATCGTAAGAATAATCCTCCTTGAATCGGCCTTTCAAGACATGTGTATAGCCGCGACCAACCTCCACACTCGAGTGGTTTTGACGTCCTGTGTACGTATCACACTTAAAGTGTGTCTAGATTTTATTTGTAAACTTTTATCACGCATGCGTACGAGGGGCATAACATCTATTTTATTAATTAAGACAATGGATGTTTGGTCCCTTGTAAGCTTGCGTGATAATATTTTACACCACCGAAAGAGATCTCAGTGAAACGAACATTTCAGCAAAACTTCTACCGAAATCGGCGGTATATTCGGAAAGTTACGAATTATTGAATACGTCATTCTGTTTAGGGAAATTTGGTTCCCAAACTGTGAATTCTTAAGAAATAAGTCCGACAATTTGGTTATTTTCATATATTTCCTGCAATTTCCTGTAATTCAGACATAGTTCAAAATAAACTTACTCATATATCGTACCGATTTATGATGATATGATCGTGACCAAAGTTGACCGAAAAATGTAATATTGAATCAAATATTGCTATATTTCTGATACATACAGCAGAATCGAGGCAGACTACTGAACTTTGTTCACCAAAACTATAAGAAGCTAAAAATCCCATTTGTATCCATGCGAGTTTACATCACTTTCAAAAATCCCGCGTCAATTCAAAGAATAAAGTGAATGGATTGTATGCATTATGCCATCATTGCAGTGAATGACGCGTGATGATTCCTTTCTGTAAAGCCGACCGAAGCACGTGCAAGGCCTCTATAGACATGATAAACATGTGTCATCAAATCCGCTCGAGCATGGAGGTCGATCGCGGCTAAACAATAGTCTTTAAAGGCCACTTCAAGGAGGATTATTCTTACGACGTTAACTATAAGCCTAGCAATGAATAGGCGGCTATAAACATAGTTTGTTTGAGTAGTGTCGCGATTAGCCTCCTCTTCTATTACCTGCCATGCTAAAATGTAGAAGGTCACAGGTCACTAATAGGTATATCAAATAAGGTGGGATCGTTTCAAAAAATCCTTAAAATCGTGATACGTGTCTCTATTGTAAATAGAAGTTGTCACAAAAACATAACATTTTTGGTATCATATTAAAGACAATTTATCCAGCTACCGAATAAAAAAAGAATTAAAGCCACATGTTTAGCAACAGTAAAGTTATCAATCTAAACGTCGAGTGAGTCAAGGGTGGGAGCGGTGGACGAGGAGCCGGTGGACGAGGAGCCCATAGGTTTGTACACAAAATAGCGGAAAACTAGAACTTTTGAAATTGATGCCATTTTAAAAGTATACATAGGAAAGTTTTCAAACTTCTCATATGTGTTAATAACATGTGCCTGCTACTATGAATACTAATATTGAATTGTTATCTAGACATTCTCTACTAGAATATGATGTTCAATTCAGGGAGTGTTTTAATGTAAAAAATACACAGTTTTATTCATTTTATTGATTAAACAATGGCCAAATCGCAGTCTCTCTATTTCATTTGTGTGACTCTTCAGTCCTTTTCTACCCTGGGTAGTAAAACATTTAACTAAAAAAGCCAGAAGTGTTTCTTCACAGAATTGTTCATAGATTCATGAAAAATTTGCTATTTAGACCTATTTTGGACCACCCTGTATTCAAAATAAAAGGAACTTTAACGATATTCATGTAGTTCATTTTGATAATCATTTTCTTTTAAATTAAATGGTCCATGCTAACTAAATTTCATAGAATATTATATACAAACATTAATTTTATGCATTATTTCATCATAATTTTAGACACCCTGTACTTTTCCTGTGTACATTTTGGGCAAATGATTCTTAGCAAATTTGGTAGCACCTTCTGCGGTTGTTCTGATTTTGGTGACTATTTTCAGCTAAACCCTAATTGTACAAACTATCAAACTATTTTGTGAGGAGCAAAAACGATCAAATTTGTTATGTTCCACCCTGTAAAAATTGTACACACCCTGTATAATTTGATTCTTTTTTGCAAAAATAAAAAACCTTGAATCTTAAGCTTTCCAACAATATATAGTTTGTGGGTCATTAAGTATGTAAAACTTAAGTTTTGTCCCGTTTAATCAGAATTGGTGCATTTCTCAACATTATTAGAAGTGAAACTTTTTTTTGGACCAGTTTGTGACTTCTGACCAGAACCAATAATATACTGCTTGTGTTCAGCTGTGGGAACAGAAATACCATTCTATATGTGACCTGGCACTACAAAATGAGCGTAAAGTCGCTGAGGCTGATTTAGAGTTATGGCCTGAAATAGTCGATTTGACAAGGTGAGGTCGAAAATGAGATCTTTTCATTTTCGGAAAGACAAAACTATTACTGTATCATATTCCGAAGTATTAAAGGTATATTATGTGATTTTCCAGGGAACGCCCTCAACATTGAAAAAAAAATTGAAAGTAGATTTTCTTGCAGATTCACTCACTAAATTCACTCTAAAACCATGATTTTGAGGTAATTAGGAATCGTATCGCTCTGTAACTTGGAATGTATGTACGATTTATGATCAGAAATGTAAATCTGCAAGAAAATCTACTTTCTAAAAAAAATCATGAATAGAGGGCGCTATCTGGAAAAGATCACATAATATGCCTTTAAGACAATATTTTGGGTCCAAGTATGTATTTTAAGTGATTTAAGAGAGGGCATTTTATTCTTACATCTCAAGAAATGAACGCAAAGAGAGAAAATGTCTCGAAATATCTCGAAATTACCTTGTTTACATCGTCATTTCCATGGGTTTAAAATAGTATCCCCTACGGCAAATTCGGTATGGTCTTAAAAGTTAATCCAATAAGTGTATCATATTGGTTGCTAGGACATTATGCATTTTCATAGTACACCCTTTGTGTGCACACAATTTACATACGCCTGATAAGCTTGACTAACTTTGAAGGCCTTTTTCTCCAATTCAATAATTCAGCGGTGATTAACTTCAATTTATCATAATTTCACTTTGGAATGGCCTATTAGAACAACTTTGGTATCATTTTAAAGCTGAGGACATCTACCTTCTGAAAGAAAATATCATTTATTATTTTTTGTTACTTTACTCTCATTTTGTGATGCCAGGTCACATATAGTAAGAATGAATCTCTGTTAGAAATTCCTAGAATGAGCGGGGACAGTGTTGATCACATGATAAGTCATTGCTTTAGAATCAGTAATGATATATATTAGATCTACAAGTATTGGGTACCCGTATTGTTATATGTGTGATCAACATTGCTCTCTTGAGCCTCTTTACACAGGGAACTTGGATTGGTTTTCAGGGGTGAACGTACGTCTGATCTGGATCTAGGGAGACAGATGAGGAGTATGAGACACCGGAGTGGGATTCTGAGTCACAGCATGGGAGTCTGTGGGCTCAACACATATGGCTTATGTAGTATACTGCTCGAACTTAGCCGATAAAGTCAGTCTAACATGGGAAGTTGGGGTTGAGAGTACATTTTACTCAAACTAATTCTTCTCCAATATTACAGGTACTGTTAATGTTAATTGGGTATTATGTACCTCAACCTAAAGTGTAGTAGGTTAAAAAATATCGCTACTTGGTGGGTCATGTGACCCGTTGCCATGGAAACGGCGGCCATCTTGGCTCATCAATTTTACTACGAAGAAACAGTGCGCGCAAGATATCTCAAAAACCATTTATAAAGGCAATTGGACACTATTAACTAGTGTAAGTATTTGAGTTTGGGTTCACCAGAATTTTTTTTAATAATTTTTTTACGGAGATGTAAAAAAATATGTTCTCATAGGATTAGAGTGTCCATTCTAGTACATTTTAAATTTGATCTTAAATTAACAATATTCTGGCCAAATTTGAAGGTCCTTGCCCCTGTAGTTTTTCAGATATCCTGCGCGCACTGTCACAAAATGGTCGAAATGAGTCTCGGAGATATCGTCAGTTAAGGGGGACTCAAGGAAGTTACTTTTTGAATTTTTTGAGTGTTGTAATTATTGAACTATGACTCAAATTTATATCAAAGTATATATTATAGAAAGGAAATAGATCAGAAAATTACAAACAATAATTTGGAGTGAAAAATGCCCAAATCGCTTGATTATGATGTAAAGGCACTAACTTAGGGACGATTTTTTTTTATAGCCTAATTTAATATTTTTTTGAAACTTTGACTTAAAAGTGCCTAAAAATTGAAAAACAATTGGAAAAAATCACTTTTTTGGCACTTTTTGGTCATAATTGCAAAAATATAAGATTAGTTTACAAAACAAAATGCCCCTATGTTAGTGTCTTTACATCATGATCAAGCGATTTGGTGTTTTTTCTAGTTTTGTTAAAAATTAAAAAAAAATCTCAAACAATCAACATTTTTGGTCAAAATTGACGCCAAATTTGGATTCTCTGATCCATTTCTTTTCCAGAAATGTATACTTTTATATGGATTTTAAGAATAGTTCAATACAAATACAGCACCCACAAAATTCAAAAACTCAAGACAAAAACTTTCTCGAGTCCCCCCCCCCCCCCCCCCTTAAAGGTTAGGTCGTTAGTAATTACGAATAATTAATACTCATTAAAGGTAATTAATCGTCAGTTTTTGTATCAAATTACCTAAATTTGATTTTAAAATGAAGTTTTCACTTATTTAAGGCATTTTAGAACACTAAATGCAATAATTATGATATTTTTGACCAGAAATGAGATACTTAAAACAATAAAATATATAAGAATTAAATACATGGGCTAATATACGAAATGTTCGACTTCGATGGTGACTTAGACGCGCAAAATGTATCATAACTTTGCAGAAGAATATCCGATTTTGTTCATTTTGAAGCAAAAGAAAGCTAATTCTCTGGGCTGCGATTTAAAGCCAAAAAGAAAGAAAATCCTTAATATAAAACCTTTCAAGAAGGTGCAATACCAGTTGCTATAACTGACTGATGATTGGTCATATTTTGTAATGTGTTTTCAGCAACATGAAGATCCTAGTTAAACAAGTGAAAACTCACCTATTTCCTTATTGATATTGCTCTTTGTATATATAATGTTTTGTTTTTATCATGTTGTTTACTTTGCTAGGTTGTATATGTTCTTTGTATCATCACAAACCGCTGTGATCTAAATGAAATGGCGGTATATAAAAGCTTATTGTATGTATGTATGTATGTATGTATGTAAGTTTTGCTTATACATGTTCAGTGATCAATGTGAAGATTGAAATAAATACACTTCAAAAAGTGTACTCTGACTGATAAGCTGATAAACATAAGCTTATTCATGCACCATCACGCCGGTAATTTCATGTGGGGTTGTATATCGTGTGACGTGTTAGAGCACGCAATATACCTCCCATTTGACGCACTGCAATTCGAATTGGACCAATTAGGTTGTTTTTCTGTTGTTGCTGGGCACAAATGGGTACACACAGAAAAAAGATTACATAAGTTTACACAAGCTATTTTAATATAGAACTCCATAATTATTATGTAAACCTTTCACACGGTATGTGTGTACAAAAAACACAAGTTATGTAAACATAACTTGTGTATTTTGTACACAACTAAATTGTGTACAAAATACACAAGTTATGTTACATAACTTGTGTTTTTTTGTACACAAATACCGTGTGAAAGGTTTACATAATAATTATGGAGTTCTATATTTAACATAATTATGTAAACATTTTTCTGTGTGTATAATGCTCAGTTTTCATAGCATTTAATGAAAAGCGGCGCACATTTTTGCTGTGTATTTCCCCAGTCTCTCGATTTGGTCTGCCATTACCATATACTTGACTTTTTGACATAATAATCATTAATCACCCATTATGCATCTTGTTTCTGAGGAATGAAGTACTTTTTTCAGGCCTCCATGAAACAATACTGTAAAACCCTATGTAAAATCAAATCTTAAATTTGTTTTGTTTACTATAATAGCTCCCTTTATAGGGTTGAGCACTCTTTCATTTGTTGGTTCTACGGTTCTACCTTCGTTATGAATATATCATCAAATACATATCACAATATATTGGTTCATGAATATCCTTATGAATCTGTATTGGATACAATAGAGTTACATTACTATGATTGTCAGTTGAAAAACCTGATCATTATTAGTAACGTACAAATAATATGAGTTCAGTTTCCAATTGGCTAAGGAAATATGCATGCATAAAACAGATTCTGATTCATAAATAACACTCCGAAAATTGGTTTTAAATCTGAATAGTTACCCAAAATTGACTTAAACCAAATGTCAATTTTGTTTAATAAATAATTCTGCAAAAACGTACTGAACAGCATTTGAAGTCTGAACAGCATTTGTTTAATCAAAAATGTGATTTGGTACATAGTAAATGTTGGTAAAGAACGCAATTGTCTCAATTTACCCAATTATAATCATATTAATAGTGTGTGGGCCATGTGACTTTTTTGTATCATGTGTAGGGTCAAAGTTAAAGTAGTACTTTCTACTTAAAATGGTTTTTCTTGCTAGATTTTTGAATTGTGTGACTTTAAGGCCGTTATCAAAGGTCAAACTGCCAATACGCCCAGATTATGATGTAATACATAGCAAATTGTTTCTCAAATCATAAAGAGCAAAAATCAATGATTGTATAGCCAACGGATGTTTAGTTTCCAAGATAAAAGGCAAAATAGGCTAGTTCAACATTTTCTTTGAATTCTTTGTATAGGGGTCAAATTCAAGAACTCATAAAAAGCACACAATTTCTGGACATTGATTAGAAGTCGTCTTCTAAGTATGCACCACAATACTATAATTACTCTCTGTCAACCTCAATGCAGTTCAATACCGCATCTGTTACTGACCTGTTGCATGCTCAACGTTTTCCTCTTCGGGAAGAGAAATATTTCCAAAGTTTTCATATCTCCTCAAGTGTAGGTCAAGTTGTGGTATTCGCTGGGGAAGTGGTGGTGGTTCAGAGGTAGGACCTTCACTAGATTCGTTAACCTCAAAAAACAGCATTCAATTGAAAACAAGAGCATTAGTGTCAATCTTTATTTTGACATGGAGAAGATTTTATTTGGTCTTGGGAATGCAAGAACGCCGTAAGTGACATTTTGAGTTATTAGTTATTTAATAAAATATAAGCACATTCACATATTTCAAGCCATTTTACCATCTTTAAATTGGAATTAATTAAATTTTCTTCAAATGATTA
Source organism: Ophiura sarsii (assembly GCA_035610835.1). Classification (NCBI taxonomy): domain Eukaryota; kingdom Metazoa; phylum Echinodermata; class Ophiuroidea; order Amphilepidida; family Ophiuridae; genus Ophiura; species Ophiura sarsii. Next base: position 10,131 of record JAYJML010000618.1, read on the forward strand.
AGCTTGTCAAAACAATAATTATGTTAACAAAATTGAATGTAAAAATGCTTCTCCTGCAAAATGACTGAAACATCGCTTACATCGTTCTTGCATTTCCTTGATCCTCCCTCAAACAGAAAAATATGAATCTATGATGTGATTATTGTCGATACTGAAATACTATAATTCAACGAATGGTTGTTTATTCAAATGCCACACTATATCACCAAATTCGATTAACATGTTGCCATTTTTTGAAATGCTTAAAATCCCCAACATTCTAAAAAGCCTGACAGGTCTGATTGACACATTTCATTTTAGAAATTGGTGGGGGGAATGTTCATGTGTAAATGAATACCGCGACCTCAAATAGAATATATGATTGTCACTATAAGTATAAATATGAATGTTTTCAGTCATCCAGTAGTTTGAAGATAATCTACTAAGTTAGACTAATACTGGAACTTACTTTTTACAACTGCTACATTGCATATGAAACCATCACACTTCATCAGGCAACTGGCCCGCTGATGATGATGGGTCGTGTGATAGCTAAAGACGGCGGTTCAATCATCTAAAGGACTCCGGTCACAGTTTTGAGTTTGAGGATGTCATAATCCTTGATCAGAAGGACAAGTGGCACGAAGGAGGAGTGAAAGAAGCCAGCTGGGAGAGGGATGAGCAACCTTCCTTGAACAAGTCAGGAGGACTACAACTTCAGCTATCACACACCTGGGACCAGGCCCTTCGGAGTATTCCAAGCCGTCTTCATCTATCATGTGACTAATCATCATCAGCGTTTAGTTGCCTGATGAAGTTGTGATGGTTTCACACGCAACGTAGCAGTTGTAAAAATTAAGTTCCAGTATTAGTCTAACCATTCTTCCATGGTCTAACTTTAATAGCTATTTATTGTCACTTATAGTGTTGATACGTACTAAAACACTATGCGATGGGCATGTTTTTAAATGCCACACTATAAATACCACCAAATTCTATTAACATTGCAACATTTTGTTATTTTCGAAATACCATACTCAATATCCATCCCCTCCCCTTTTCTAAAATACCCACAATTTGGGTTGGTATTCATTTGAACACAAATAAGGAGAAAAAATCCACAATTTGTTATACGCCAAAAAGACAAAAATTAGTCACTCTAGTAACAAATGCATAAAGATCATTCAAACTAAAATAGCAGAACTAAATAAAAACTAAACCAAGTGTAACTTTCATTGAAATGTGAGATAGTTCAACACAAAGGACCTTAGGGGCGATATCCAAACTCTCAAGTTTTACACCGGTATTACACCGATTTTACACCAGTATTAAAACGATTTTTTTTTTCTATTGTTAAAAGCATCGGAAAAAGATCAGTGATTAACACCCCGCTGCACCCGCCTCTCTACTTATCTTGCGTTAACAATAGAACTATTGCAGTACTGTCGATGGCTCAATTAGTGAAGCAGACAGATGAAAGCGCGAGGAAGGTTGTGTTATTAAGCTGACCAGTGTTCACCCGTTGTGACGTAAAGAGCAACCCATTTGCCAGAGTGTACACCTATCGGGTTTCTAGTACAAGTGCCAGGTTTTATCATGGCAGTTGATGGAGAAGAGGCTAATCGCGACACCACTCAAACTCCGACTCAAACGAGATATGTTTGTAGCCGCCTATTCATTGCTAGGCTTATCGTACTCCACTCGTTAACGTCATAAGAATAATCTTCCTTGAAGTGGCCTTTAAAGACTATTGTTCAGCCGTGGATGATTTTTGAGTAAGCAGTACATGCATGGATAATGTTATCATTGAATACTAAACAATATGGGAGCCATTAAACATACAACGTGTTATTGTTTTCTGGTTAAGGCATAATGTGTGTAATCAAATAGCATTATGAATCTTACTCCCCTAAATAGTGTCATTTTTCTGCGTTTTAGACTATTTAAGAATGTTGCATACACTCTGAACGTGACCTAATAAATAATAATTATTAAGAAATTATTAAGTAATTAATGTAAATAAATAATATATAAATTAATAATTATATCAATTAAATCTACTTTATTTAGGCCTATTTATAATTAATTGATAGATAAATAATTAAATAAACAATTAAGAAAGAAAATACAAAATAAATAAATAACGTTAAAATGAATATAAATGAAAACCGACCTCTACCTAGACTCGACCGCTCTACGTATAGAGCACAAGGAATATAAACCATATAAACCGCCACAAAGATTCGAACGTACGGCCTGCTGATTGAGAGTCCTAATCTTAACCAACTGAGCTATTTCGATTTTCCTGAAATCCTCAGCGCTTTATACCCAAATATAGTTCTCATTCAACTATCCCCTAAATACACACGGATTTGTAAACACGGTGTTGTTGTCTGTAAAATGAGTCTATGATTTATTAGATTTAAGTTATTTTCGTTAAATGTACAATTTAACAAAAAACCCTAGTATACCTCCCCCCCCCCCCCCCCCCCCCCCTCCCCCAACTCAAAGGTTGCATTCATGACTCAACGATTTTTACGAAACTTATCATTGTAAATCCCTATCGATTGCACAGTCAGACATCTAGGAATTACCTCAATAGAATCCATTTCACTCATGCGTGTCCGTAACAAAAGGGTCTTGTTTCCGCAGTATTTGTTGTTCAGATCAATTTGATGCAAGTCTTACTGTTCAAAGAATGACCTATACATTTGGCGGGTTATTTAAACGTGTTGATCTGTAGTATTAGTCTTTTCAAATTTGGGAACAGACTTTAGTTCCTACAAATATGACCGACTCATGGATGGCTTCTATTGCTAGTATTCACATCACATTATCTAAATCAATATTCAATACATGTAGCATTGAATATAATTTAGATTACAAAAAGGATTTGGTTTTTCTGTCACGAGGAGGACAATGAAAACATTGAATTGTACCTGTCCAATTACTGTATCCGATTTCGTATCGAATAATGTTAAAATCCATGTTCTGTTTCATATAATTTTATTGCTGCTACGTATGTAGTAATAATATTAAAAAAACCACACACACACAAAAGCGCCCAACAAACAAAAACAAAAACAACAAAAACAAAAACAACAAAATCAAATTCACCCGCCCCCCCGCCCAAAACAAAAGTAAGAAAAAACAGAAGAAATAAAGGGCCGTATTCTCGTACGTAGTTAAACACGGTTTTAAGCTAAACACGCGTCTAACTTTGACTTTAGACACAGCGTTTAACTAAACGCAATTCTCGTACATTTGTTTTACTTAAACACGCGTCTAACTCGCCGAAATGTGCCTAACTTTAAACATGGGTTCGGGGGTAGTTCAATGCGTGTTTAACTAAACTCGCGCACCAACTGTATGCCTTGAATGATCACTCATCCGTGCCCGGTTCAAGCTGACGTGCGAATCGCGTATTCTTTAAAAGTACCGTGTATTTAAGGCATTCGGTCGATAAATGAATTAAATACCTGTATACAAACAACGCAGGACCACTCTGGGAACGAGATTTGCAGAGTTTAAAATCGTGTTTCGTTAAACACGTGGTTTAAAGGATAAACTCAAGTTTAGGTTAGACACGCGTTTAGTTAAACACGGTTTTAAGCTAAAACCGTGTTTAGTACGAGAATACGGCCCACATAGGTTCACATGATTTTTAAAAAAAAGATAAAACAATAATAGGTCTAATGAATAACAAAGCCCCTCCCCAAGAAAAATAAATAAAAAATATTACAAAATAACGACACGAAAACGTTAACAAAACAAAACAAAACAGAGACATTGGAGACACAGAGAGAAAAAAGAAGAAAAGAGAAGAAGTAATGGTTGGTTGAGGAATTGAACCCAGGATTTAGAGCGTGGCCACTATGCTGCACTATAATCAAAACAAAGAATTCTCGATCAAAACATTTATTCCAGTCACGCCAGCGTTCATCCGAATTCTGAACGCAGTGTGATGAGCCCTTGACAACCATGCCACAACGCGTTCGGGCGGCGTAGGCCTACTTACATAATTGTCCAATCACGCAGCGTGGGGTCTTGTTGATTAGGGCCGCGATTGGTCAATTACCTTTTGTTTACAAGAACGTCACACCTTCCGGTTTTACTGCGCCCTTGCCGTCGCGATTGACGCGCTCACGCACAGTATGCCCCAGACGCTGGGACACTGAGGAATCGTATACGATTTGATCGAGAATTCTTTGTTTTGATTATAGTCTATTACAGTTATGGAAAAGTCGTTGATAAACATATATTTAGTATGGGGTTATTTAAGCATCACATTTCTTACGCGTTGCTGATCCCCATACATCTTTCAAAATTAAAAAAGAATAAAGCAATTAGCATTTTAAACAATACGAATTGTTTATTAGGATTCCAGCTTCTTGCGGGTGCTGTGCAATCTGTAATTGCTTCAGTATTACGTGCACTAGGGCTGTGAGAATTGAGCGTAAAATGTCCCGGGAAAATGTCGCAAGTTGTGGTTCCATGTTAGAGTGAGAGTAAACAACATTCCAGACTCGTGATGATCGGTAGCCTAATTGATATGTCTAGACGACTAATTGAGCCATCGACAGTACTACAATAGTTCTATTGTTAACGCCAGATAAGTAGAGAGGCGGGTGCAGCGGGGTGTTAATCAGTGATCTTTTTTCCGATGCTTTTAACAATAGAAAAAAATATCGTTTTAATACCGGTGTAAAATCGGTGTAATACCGGTGTAAAACCGCTTGAGAGTTTGGATATCGCCCTTAGCCTTTTGGTATACACACATCTGTCCCAGAATGATTTTTACCGGGAAAGGTGCATTTACTTATATATTAATATGCAGCGATGGAAATACCCACTTGACTTTCCACCGGGGTTGACTAGGAACTGCACACTTTGTGGACTTAGCATATTTCTAACCATAGACAGTTACCGTCTATGTTCTAACCCAAACTTTATAAAAAGAAATAAATCGGTTGAAAAAGTGGTCCTAGTGGGAATCGAACCATGGACCTCTGCATTATAAAGGATGTAATTCAACCTCTAGACTAGGGAGAGGTGAACTGACCAAGACATGATTTTAATCACTCTTATTGTTACGGAATAAAGCTATACAACTGTTATGATCAGTACATGCAATATTATTAATAGAGCTGCGACACACATGCTCGTCAACCCCGGGTTGAAAGTCATGTGGGTATTTCCACTACTGCATATTAATATCATTGTTGTTGGTCAGAGTGCTTACACCATCTACATGTATTTAGCTTTTTAACTAATTTGAAGTTTCTGACAAAAATTATGAGCTGTTTGTAAAAATTGCAAGTTTGGCCAAAACTTAAAACTCATAAAGTTATTTGGCAAAATTGAAAATGTAAATGACATGCAGGCCGGTAAGTTATTGTGTTCTCTTTTAATTTCCACTACGTACTAATATTTGAATCTTGTGAGTGAATTGTTCAACTTGAGTGATTTATTCAATACTTTCTTCAGCAACAGTTTGGAATTTGGTGTGAGTTTTATTAATTGAGATAAGCTGAAATTGAAAAACAAGTTTTCACCGATTTTCAATTAATTTCATACCATATCGGAACGGATAATATATATTGATAAAATTGACAGAATAAGTAAAGAAACATGTTCCCATTACATTGTTTAGTAGGTGTAAATACTGCAATTACATTGGTTAACACGTTTTTGAAATCTGCGCTTTTTCTATCTTTATTTATCTATAAGCATTTGCGCTATGATCGGTAAAATATTACATGTTAAGAGAGCGCATTGCGTCTATGTAAGAGTTGCTTGAAATTAACAATTATATCGATATGGGTCATGGACAAGCGCGTAGCCAACTTTCCCAGTCAGGGGTGCAGAAGAAAAAACGTCACGGTTTTGGTATATGTGAGAACACTCTGCCCCCCCCCCCCCCCCCCCCCCCCCTGGCTACGCTACTGGGTCATGACTCATGTCACGGCACACAAAATACAAACACACATAATGGTGGATTATAACCTCAAGCGGAACGATTTTCGAATCATTCCGAGGCCGAAATAGACCATATAAAGTGCTCAACAAAAGAAAGTCATACACTTTGTTTAGGTCCTTTACAGTAACTTTCGATTATTCTTTGACCAAACAGACTAAATAGACATTGGGATGAACCTCTCCGGCACAATTTGATACCAAAGTTGCCACCTAACAACAAAGATAAACCATGATTAGCACCATTTAAAGAAAATTAGTCACTTTTCAAAAGTCACATTTTCAACAAACTACGCGGGAAGAAAAGACCACATGTTACCTGTTCATAATCAAATAGCCCGCTCGCTCAGGCACGACCCATCGCAGTTGCGATAAATATTCATTTCAGTCCCGGCCATTCAAGTGACTTTTGAAAAGTGTCTGATTTTCTTTAAATGGTGCTAATCATGGTTTATCTTTGTTGTTAGGTGGCAACTTTGGTATCAAATTGTGCCGAAAAGATTCATCCATATGTCTATCTCGTCTGTTTGGTAGAAAAATAATCGAAAGTTACTCTAAAGGACCTAAACAAAGTGTATGACTTTCTTTTGTTAAGCACTTTATAAAGGCTGATCCACGCCAAAAAATACAATATCTGTCAACAAAAAAGCCGGCCGTGTTTTTTCGCATTTATACTTATTAGACTGTTAGAGAGAGATGACAGCACAGATCGAGCCTGATGTTGACTTTCGAACTTTTTACGGAGGCAGAATTAGGAGTTGAATACGGCGTTGTTGTAGGTTGGTTCTTGAAATGAAGTGTTTTTGATACCATTTTTTCTTTCGAGGTCGCTTGACTACAAAATAAATTTGTTATTCGTGCATTTTCACACCATACGGACAAATACCTATGGTTTGGGCCATCACATTCGGCCGCATGCCAAACCACAGGTATTTTCCCGTATTGAAACGGGGGATAACTAATAATATTATGAGACTTGAACTGCAATGTTGTTTTCATATTTTTAATATTTTTTCAAACACGGTATAAATCATTCTTGGACACCCTACCTCATCACTATGTCCTATGTTCACACGCATGTAGCCATCATAAATCTCTTGCTGTTCCTCAGAGACCTGTTTAAATGTAAAAAACAGGGAGAGGTAGATTTGTTAACATTTTTTAAATCTATCTGGTAAAGGGTGGAACAAAAGTGTCACAGTTTTTATTATTTCCAGTAAATAATTTGCAGTCTTAAAAGACTGCAAATTATTTACTGGAAATAATTTTTAAAGTCAACCGGAGTCAATCATCTGCTCCACTGATTCATTTTCTACACTGGCTACCAGAGTTGATAAAAGAATCAAATTCAAAACATGTACAGTACTTCTTTACGTCTATAAATCCATTACTGGTTCAGTTCACATATGGATCCACACCACTAAATAAATAATGGAACAGTCCACGAAAAGCCGGTTGAATTGGGTGGGATGGCAATCCTTTTAGAGAATATATAAAATAGTGTTGTTGGCCAAACTTTTGATCGAATGATTATTAAATGAAAATTATCAAAAAGATATCAGTGCAAATTTTCGTTTTTTGACCAATTTTGTATGATTTATAGTCATTTAAGGGACCGTTCATTATTTATGGTGGAGGGGGGGGGGGGTTGGGTAAACTATAGGGGGGTCATGTAACTTGCATATGTTGAAATAGGGGGGGTTATGTAACTTTTTATTCTTGAACAGGGGGTTGTGTAAATTTGTTTAAACTATAAAGATGGTGGTGATTGGAGTGGAGTGATTTTAGAGGCTATTTTGGAGTGTAAATGCCATTTTTTTCTGCGCTTCGCGCATATTTTCTTAAACCTATCGACTTCAAAACTTGTACTATGAGACGACATCTGGACAGCAAATCGACGATATGGTGGAAAAACATCAATATAATCATCAACGGTCGAAACAGAGCCACAGGATGTATAATGTTACAAAATCCAATTTCATGATTTAAAAATGTGATTTATTGCATGCTTTTCAGTTTTTCATCTCATCTCTGCTTTGCACCAATGCTCACAAAAAGTAGAACGTTTCACTGGATTATACGTGTCTGCTAAGAATGTTCTAACTTGTTCGGGTTTTTATAAAGACTTACAAAACCACCCAAAATGTATAAATATGAAGAAGAAAAAAATCCAACTCGCTACGGTCGCCATTACTAATTTCACACAATAAAAAGAAGGGGCATTATAAAATTATCGGCCGTTCAGATAGGGCACAAACTAAATTTGCCAAGTATCCATGAACAAAATTCCAAAGGTAAAGACAGCCCCTTAAGTATGTGACAAGTTGATTTTTTTTCGGGGGGGGGGGGTGTGTAAAAAGCTACTGGCAAGCAGGGGGGTCATGTAATTTTCAGTTTCAGCTGTAGGGGGGGGGGGGTAGGTAATTTTAACATACGAGTCTCGAATTTGTCCCAACCCCCCGCCCTCCACCATAAATAATGAACGGTCCCTTAGAGACTTCAAATAATTGATTAGAATTGCTTAGACCTAGGCTAGGCCTGGGCAGTCTACAAACATGCGTATCTTCGACGGCGCATATCTCGAACATTTTGCCTTGACCTTATTTATTGTTGTTGTTTGCAGGAAAGCCAAGACCATGATCTTCATACAAAATGCAAAGTTGAAGCAACCAGTTGCTTTATACCAAATTCGCTTCCATTGAAACGCGTGTTAGAAACCCGGTGATCAATCGCTTCTCCTGGCCCCTTCTGACCTACTTGGGATATTCATTATTTTTGTAAAATCTTTCTCTTTTTCTTTTCTTCATTATTATCATCATTTCATATATGATCGACAGTCCCAGTTTTTCAGTAATTTTGATTTCGCAAAGCACTAGCCTTTATAGTGCGTAAAAAACAGAAAAATCGGATTTTCGGGACCCTTCACACGTGTGATCAAGACTTCGCCTAAGAATAATTCGTGACTTTTTACATTTCAGATTACAATCGTGAAGTTTTCAACTCTTTAATAAAACAAAATCTAAGACCTATGCGAAAATCTGGTCAAACCATTCACATTTGAAGCTGCAATACAAGATTCGTTAGGGACTTTAGTACCTCCGCACGCTGGTCCGCAAAAGGTTATGGTGGTGTGTACCCTTATAAGCGAGAAAATGGCGTACAATTATGGTCCATTTTACACAGTAAGTATAGGCGATTTATTTAATGGTGTATCCATATACATGCACCCAACCAAATGTGTAAGTTCCCCCCTAGCATATACTAGAATATTACCAAAAATAGTTGACATATTTAAATAATGTTCAGCTAGAAAGATGCACCCAATTGTTAGGCACATTGATACCAAATTTGTTAAATGTGAAACCTGTTCCAACTGTTAGAAAGTTGTGTGAGGTCGCCACTGACTTGATTGCATTCAATTGAACAACAATTGATGTACATCATGGAACGACCAGGATCGCAAAGCGACATTAGTATAATCAGCATAAAGGGTAGTGTGAATGGGTCATCTGCAAGGCATTCATGTGGGTTGACGTCCTTTAACAATCAGGTGGTTTAAAAAAAAATATCTAAAGAACAATCATACAAAACAAATTACCATGGTGGCGCACGACGATTGCTACTTTGATGACAATGTTGACACTTTATGTACAGAATCAGGCTAACTTTCTTACGATAAATGTTATCTACAAAAGCGATGGAATATGCAGTAGTAGAACATTGGAACAGCAATAGACAAACCCAAACAAGTAACATGTTAAAGTTCAGTAGACCATCAACGTTACGGTATATTGCTTAAATCAGTTTCTCTGCTTGCTCACTGTATCGGAACGGTGTGAGTTTCTATTACAGTGCATTAGAGCATACATTTCCAAAAGTGCATGTTATTGAAATTACGCTCTAATTCAAAAAGTAACATATGTAAGACAAGGAGACAATATCATATTATAGAATACAGCTGGGTGATTTAATGTCATAGAGAAAAAAAAAGGTTTGACCTCATTTGCATATGATTAGCATATTATAAAGAAATACATTAACATTTTGCTTTTTGGAATTTCCAGACAAAACTATAAATGCTATTAACACCAAAGTTACAGGAAATGAAGTTCCCATCATTGCCAACAATACTGTCTGAGAAAAAATTCATATTTATCTTTACTTTTAACAAAAACCCAAAATCTGTCTTAATTAAGCTTAATTAATGACCAAACTCGTTGAAATTATTAAGTAATACTGCGTATCCAAACCAGACTTGCATGGTATCAAATTAAAGATAAAGATGTGCTTAAAAGAATGGTCTGAGCAGATAATTCAATATCCCTTTAGTATTTAAGATATCGTCCTCCAAACATTTAGTATATTTAAAAAGAGAAAAAAAACACATGTAACCACTATTTCATACAACTGTACACAGACTTGGCAAAAGTCTATTAATACGTGTGCAGCCATGCACGCAAACAATGGAAGGAATATTCAAGGACATGCCCATGCTAAGGGACTAGTGGTTTAAAATTCGCGCTACATGAAATTTGAAATGCAATTCGCCAGTGTGCAGTCATAATGGTGTATGTTACTTTAGGTGGGGGTGTGCTGACATGCAGTGGTGTGCAAACAGGTATCGTGTTAAAGGCCTGCACTAAGTCTAAATAAAAAAGAAATGTTTAAATAGTCAAGGCCATGAAAGGAAGTAGGCAGTAGCTGGTTGGATTAGCGTCTGGATAATCAATGCTGATAATCATACAAGGACACGAAATAGTACTTTAAA
>JAYJML010000253.1:0-55659 GCA_035610835.1 Ophiura sarsii
AAATTCTTAAAGACTCGTTTGTTCACAATGGCTTTTTGTCTTTATTTTTATGTATAGTTTCTTGATAATATATTGTTTAATGTTCATGCGATTAGTTCGGTACGATAACTTGTTCAGGAATCTTTCCTTTTTTGGAAAGTAATACCCATCATAGGCCTACAATGCGATAATTTAGGTATTGGTTTCAGGTTAAACTATGGCCTACTAACTTGATCTGTCTGTTCAGAAAGTTAATTGCCTGTTGCACTGTAGCATTTTCATCAATTTCAAAGGGCCGTTTCAATCCATGCGCAAGATCTGTTTTATTCAACCGACGGTAGAGTACATGTAGAAGGAGATACATGCATATATTATTCTTTATACACATTCAATTTGACTTGGCATAAGTCTATCAAAACAGCTTGTGCCAAGTCTATTCATACATTCCAAGCAGTCATGCACACAACTCCAGGTGTGTGGATGCTATGCTTGGATGGATTAAGTTATTTATATTAGCCAATGAAATCAGTTTATTTTGTTATTGTATTTGACCAATCATTTCTGTTCATTCTATTATTGTGTACTGTGGCTAAGCCAATTACAGTAGAGCCAACTGACCCGCCACATGTAAGCATATGGCCTACCCATGTGGTTGCCAATCATTATTATTTTGTACTTCAAGCTGAGAACATCTTGAGTTATTGTTTGTGTGAATAAGGTATACATGTAAAATATACTTTCTGCTTCAGTTTAGTTTTATTATTAAACTATGAGTTCCTTCCGTTCACTCGACGTACCAGTAACAAGGATAGAAAACCCTGTTATAAACATACACTATTCACTCAAGCCCTATAACTGTATATACCTATTGCTTTGAATTACAGGTTTAAATGTCTATTATTTTATCAAAGCACCTACGGTCATCATGGCCATGCTTCTCTAAGTAACTTTGGCGAATATCAAATAATTTAACTGATTTTATGTTTATTTCATTTTCATTAATAAGTCAACAGGCAGCACTGCCATTGGTTATACATCTTAATATACACGCAAGTAAACGATTTTGAAATATTATGAGATTATTACTAATAATAATTCTGAGTTATGTATGACGATTTACACAACTTAGTTGACATTTATTATTTCACGGGACATTTTGATCTAAACAGAACAGAGTATTAGTTTTGCTCAAATATGTTTTCATGAAATCTGTAAAATACATGTTTACGAATTGAATGATCAATATTCAACAGCCAATTCACACTATTTGGAATCACAGGTTTAGCAATGTATGGTTATCACAATAATTGTGAGACTAATAAAAAATCAAAGCACATACAATAAATTACTTAATTTTGACGAATGACGGATATTCTCTATGTCTAACACCATTGCTGGTATATTGAAAAGTTTCAGGACCCGTTAACGGCAGTACCATGTAAGTATGTTGTTTTTACATGTAATGGGTCATTGGTGTTAAACCCTCAAGGAAACATTGTTTACTTTGCTAGACAAAATGGCGATTAATTAATTTGGGTATACTTATTTCAGTCTGTGCTGCACGTAGTATATACAATCCAAAGTCCTATAACTAAAGTTTAGCTATTGTGTTTTGATTTACGGTTCAAAAGTCAATAATATTTGTATCAATGCACTGATAGCGACGCTTTACCTAGTAACTATTGCGAATATCAAATTGTCTATCTGTTTTTATTTTTATTTTCATTTTATTTGCATTTAAAATTTAACAGACAAAGCTGCCATTGACAAATATCTGAATGTACATGTAAGTTGAAGATTGTGAAATATAATGAGAAACTTACTAGGGGAGAACGGGGTAAGATGAGCCATTTTTCACATTTTGCCCTATTGTGCAGATATTAAAAGACAGACCTTCAAACTTAGTGTTGCAAGTAAAACTTTAGAGTGTTGACTTACTTAGTATAACATAATAATTGAACCAATTGCTATTGTTTATTCATGGGAGATGCTTGAAAAAAGTTGGTAAAGTGGCTCAACTTACCCCGGACCATGGGTAAGTTGAGCCACCAGTGTGGGTAAGTTGAGCCACCACAATAATCAATGGGACATTTGAAAATAGAAAATAAGTTTCAGAAATTTTGGTTTATTCATGGTAAAAGTGAAATATACTCATAATTGTTAATACTTTGATCCACACTGGAATTTTAAAACACTTCCCCACAATTTTCGTACTAAATTTTGACAAATTTTATTTTATCATGGCTATTTCCTATGCTCAACTTACCCCGTGAAAAATGGCTCATCTTACCCCGCGACGGTCAACTTATGAAAAAATACCCCCCTTCCCTACTGAAGCTTAATGACATTTTCAACATGTTACTAAATTTAAGTGCACATGTCACCCTTTTAGCACACAAAGTTGCACTAATACAATCTATGCACTTCTAAGAAAAAAACCACGTAAACCATTTTTTCAAAAATTTACTCAGATGTGTCCAAAATCAACTTTCTAGCTCAATTTTCTTACCATGTATGCACACAATGCAAGGTTGTCACCAGAGACGTTTGAGTGATGTCATCTAACAATAGAGGGCAGTGTAAAATTAGGAATGTCAATAGTTTCCCTAATACAGGGGGTGGCTCAACTTACCCAGTGGCTCAACTTACCCCGTTCTCCCCTAATACTTAGTCAACAAATTCGTAATACATGTATATGACGATTTACGAACATTATCGTTGACACGTATTATTATTTGACATTTGTATACGTTTTATTCTTTGTTCATCCACTATATTTGGATACTATCTGTATGAGATATCATACGAATTGAATAAAGAATGTTCATCAGCTAAGACAGAGTATTAGGAATCAGTAATTTACAGGATTACCACCATGTAGGCCTATATGATATTATCATGAAGTTAAAAGTATCCAAACATTCAAAAGCACAAACAATAAATCACTTCATTTGACAAACTGCAAATCCCGGGGATTTTCCAGTTCTAAAACCATTGCATGTAATGTCCATTTCTCAATCGAAAATATTCAGGAACCTTAGGCCTAGTATTTTGTAGACTTTACACATAGTCTTTCTACAGCGACATGTCAAGACGAAGAGGAATTATAAAGATAACAAAATCAAAATCATATCCAATTTTATCGGTGTCGTTAACGCAATTCGTGCCGTACAGGTATACAGGTATACAGAAGAAATAAAATGTATACTTACCAAATAAGTAAATAAGTAAATCCGAGCATAACACTGGTCTTTGCGTTAGAGTCCTAATTCGAACCGTTAGTCTTGTTTCACACACCTGTGTTCCTTGACAATCTGGCACTGTCACTTAAGCAATCCCAAGTTAAAGGTTACAGTTAGGCACAACTTAGGCCTTATAGTAAAGCGTATTCTTACCTGAATACCTGAATAGATTTTATGATACAACAAATATGGATAGCGGTCGGCACGGGTAAAGAGGCGAATCGAAGTCCAAAGCCCTGTGAATGCTCCACGTGTTTACGGATTGTGATGTGACGTCGTCGGTCCAAGGGTTACAACGGTAACCATCAAAGCTAATAGTAGGCATAGCACAATGCACATACACATAGTCTGTCACAAAACAACACGAAGAGCTGTGTTTCAAAAGGGCCTACATCCACTTCTACCTGTTACTCATTATTTTGTATTATTGAGTGGATGGACTATGTGGAATGTGGCTTGCATTGTTTGTTGGTGCCTCAATTGGCGTGCATGGATGCACTAATCAAAGTCATGAAAACAGCCATGCAATAATTTGATTAACTCAAGTATGCAAAATGAGTAACATAGTGGTCTGTAAGCCCTTACGCAAAAAAGCTCTTCATATAATGTATGCAGCTCTATTTTGAAAAACACCTCTATATAAAATTGATTATCCTCACACTGTGCACTCCCTATAGGGCAGTGAACTTGCCATATATGGTAGGCATGACCTTACACTATAAAAACTTGATTCAGCTATAAGTAGTAACTAATTATACCTGAATCAAGTTTTTTAGTTAGGACTGTTTTTACCAATTTTTCGAAATTTGCTCTAAACTTGTATATAATCGGCCGATTTAAATAAACCTAACCTGAGATATTGTACTAAACACTTCAGTTCATTTAGTGATATGATCAGATTTTGCATCTATTGAGTGCACAGTGTGAGTAAAAGACTGAGAATTTAAATTATGGGTATTTAAGAAATGAAAAAGCTTACAATTTCTAAATGCAGCAATATTTGTCAATGAAATTGGGTTTACATGTTATATATCTATTACCGATCACTCTAATTGTCGGACATTGCTCATTTGCGTTTCAGCTTATGAAACTAAATTATAGTTTAAAAGATTGGGTGTCATACAGTTAGCCAGTATACCAAGTTTGATTTCAATACACCATTCACATCTGTATTTATAACATTTACGCATTTAACATTTACGCATATTTTGACTTAGTCATTTTTTGATTGCGGTCAATGAAACTAGTCAAAATGACAAAATTCACTAGGTTATTTTAGCTTAATGCAATATAATTTTATTAAACGTGGTATATAGATATTTAATTGTTAAGAAATATGTGTAAATGGTGTTTTGGATATCTAGCAACCTCTTACAGACAGCTATACAATGTACAAACACATCTCTCTTCAGTGAACAATAGAGACAGCATGTCATACTTTACCGATCAAGTGATTTTGAGTATATCGTATACAGTGTAATGTACTCAGTGGATTTACTTAAATTGATGAACCAAACGAAGTAAAAATGAAACTTTGATATGAGTGTAGCACTTCAGCTGGAGATCTTACCATTTGAATTCAGATTCAGGTTTTGTGGTGGAGTTTACGAATTGCTTTTATGTATTTTAAATCAGTATTTGTACTCAGTTGTTTTTGTATGTTCAATATTGTACGGCACAGAAGATGTACTATTTTCGTGTGACGCAAGAATATATTTTCACAACGTGCCGTGCTTCCTCTATGGCGGGAATTTGGGAAGTGGTGGATTAAGGAGAGACATTTTTGTCCAACCATTTCGTCTTGCCACTGTACTATCTGATATCCAATGTGAGGGATAGTATGTGATCTTTTCCAGGGGCGCCCTATATTCATTTTTTTTAGAAATTAGATTGATTTTCTTGCAGATTTGATTTATGATCCTAAATCATTCCGCGCCGTTCTTCATGAAAAGCCGTACAGTTAAGGGAAAAGGACATTTGTATAGTATAAATTAAATGTCCAATGTTTAAACTGATAAAACGACGTCATTTGTTACAAAAATAAACACGAAAGAAAAAGTGACCCCAGTGAGATTCGAACTCGTAAAAGTTGTCAGAGCTGATACAAGTCATTACACCAACGCCTTAGACCACACGGCCACAGTGACAGTTTGCGATTATAGTGACAACGAATTTACAAATACCAAATACTTAATATTATAATGCCGTTATTTCCCAATTACCATAAAATGCTGCCCGAGCCGGGGATAGAATATTTTGAAACGACGTTTTATTGCACAAATAAAACTGATTTCTTAATTCTACAGCTGTAAGTTTGTGTATGTAATACAATTGTAAAAGTGTAGACTTCCCTGTATTTATTCTAATTGCGGGCGCAGCCTTCAAAACATCTCTTAGTATCCCTTTAAATAACTAGCCCTACCCTTTAACAAAGCAACAAGCAGTGCAACCGATACTATGGCAATTACGACTGCTGCCAGTATAACGAGACATGTACTTGCTGACGAAGTATTCAAGTGGCGGCAATATCACCGGACATCATCTGCCGCGGTACGTCTGTCTTATCCGATGACGACATTATTTAAATGAGTGTTGTGTCTGTGATGTATTCCAAAAATGATGTTTAAAAATAAATTGGTAATCTCGTGCGATTACCTCTAATTCAAAGATGTCTTATTCACAACAAAAAGAAATACAACAGAAAACGCTGTGCAAATGAACGACTCGTTTATAGAAAAACGTTAGTGAACATATCAGCCGATATCATACTGTTCGAAACGCAGTAACACCAAATGTATGCATATTACTTGATTATAATAGTTGACGCGGCTTAAACCCGGATTAACCTAAAGTTGTGATGACCCGACTGGTCTCTATCCCTGTGGAAATGGACTTGCCTGCTTACTCTTAATTTATCCGTGACCGTGTATAGGGCGTGCCTAGAACTGGAATCTGCCACTCGCGGAAATATAATATATACGATCACATGAGCGGCGTAAGCCGCGAGGGCCTGGGTAATCCACTGAACCCGGCCAGACCAATGTATGGCGCAGTTCCCGGCCCGTCCAGATCATTTTGACATACTATTTACATGGGCCCAACCATATACTATTCCGCGCACATCGTAAACCAACGGAGCATTTCGGTTGGTGTTAGGGCGGCACCCATAGATGTCATACAAGTTGGACACTTACGCTTGCTATCAGCATGGGGTGTTCCTTGCTGGTAAACTATGTGCACAAATATTCGCGGTACTACTATTCTAAGTACTATAGAAGTGTTGAACTAATTAAACTGTGAATATTTATTTACCAGAATTTTTTAAATAAGAGGAAACTATTTATAAACGTAAGAACAATATTAAAATTAATTGAACGAAGAGTATTTGTTTGTTTGGCAACTTCTTTTTGCACGGAGGCTCCCTTAGGAGTCATAAAACGTACAGTGGATTATCAAGGTCCCTCACGGCTTCGCCGTTCGAAATCAGTGTTCTAAGGCCGTGAGTGACCGATTCCAGTTCTAGGCGTGCCAAGAGTGTCCCGTGTCATGTATGCGATGATTTGTGGCCATGAACAATATTGATATTGGACGTGAAAGAGTAAAGTGCTCACCACACTTGTTTAGGTCTGTTAAAATAACTGTTGATTATTTGTTTACTAAACAGGCTGCTATAGATAGACAGTGGATGAATCTTGTTGGCACATTTTGACATCAAACATAACACATAACAACAAAGATAAACCATGATTAGCACCATTTATAGAAAATTAGTCACTTTTTTTCAAAAGTCACATTTTCAATACACTACGCGGGAAAAACACATCTTGCTAACAAAAGAACTCTGACGGTAGAGGGCGATATATTGAAAAACAATGAAATACATTGAACATTTCAAAAACAAAGAAATACATAAGCTCTGATTTTTTTTTTCTTCAAAAGGTAGGTTTTGACTCATACCTACCACGATTTTCATACCTTTTCAAAATAAAGAAATACATTACAATTCTGAAAAATAAATAAATGCATAAGCTCCTAATTTTTTTCTTCAAAAGGTAGGTTTTGACGCATAGCCTACCTACCACGATTTTCATACCTTTTCTCAAAATAAAGAAATACATTACAATTCTGAAGAAAATAAAGAAATGCATAAGCTCCTAATTTTTTTTCAAAAGGTAGGTTTTGACGCATAGCCTACCTACCACGATTTTCATACCTTTTCTCAAAATAAAGAAATACATTACAATTCTGAAAAAAATAAAGAAATGCATAAGCTCCTAATTTTTTTTCAAAAGGTAGGTTTTGACGCATAGCCTACCTACCACGATTTTCATACCTTTTCTCAAAATAAAGAAATACATTACAATTCTGAAAAAAAAATACATAAGCTCCGACATTTTTTTCAAAAGTTAGGTTTTGACTCATACCTATCGCGATTTTCATACCTTTTCTCAAAATAAAGAAATACATTACAATTCTGAAAAAAAAAATTAAAAAATGCATAAGCTCCTAATTTTTTTCAAAAGGTAGGTTTTGATTCATAGGCCTACTTACCACGATTTTTGTACCTTTTCTCAAAATAAAAAATACAAAAGAACTCTGACGGTAGAGGGCGATATATTGAAAAACAAACAAATACATTGAACATTTCAAAAATAAAGAAATACATAAGCTCTGATTTTTTTTCAAAAGGTAGGTTTTGACTCATACCTACCACGATTTTCATACCTTTTCTCAAAATAAAGAAATTCATTACAATTCTGAAGAAAAAAAATACATAAGCTCCGACATTTTTTCAAAAGGTAGGTTTTGACTCATACCTATCGCGATTTTCATACCTTTTCTCAAAATAAAGAAATACATTACAATTCTGAAGAAAAAAATAAATAAATGCATAAGCTCCTAATTTTTTCAAAAGGTAGGTTTTGATTTATAGGCCTACCTACCACGATTTTTGTACCTTTTCTCAAAATACAAAAATACAAAAGAACTCTGACGGTAGAGGGCGATATATCGAAAAACAAAGAAATACATTGAACATTTCAAAAATAAAGAAATACATAAGCTCTGATTTTTTTCAAAAGGTAGGTTTTGACTCATACCTACCACGATTTTCATACCTTTTCTCAAAATAAAGAAATACATTACAATTCTGAAAAATAAAGAAATACATAAGCTCCGACATTTTTTTCCAAAGGTAGGTTTTAACTCATACCTAACGTGATTTGCATACCTTTTCTCCAAATAAAGAAATACATTACAATTCTGAAAAAATAAAGAAATGCATAAGCTCCTATTTTTTTTCAAAAGGTAGGTTTTGACTCATAGCCTACCTACCACGATTTTGATACCTTTTCTCAAAATAAAGAAATATATTACAATTCTGAAAAAAATAAAGAAATGCATAAGCTCCTATTTTTTTTCAAAAGGTAGGTTTTGATTCATAGGCCTACCTACCACGATTTTCGTACCTATTCCAAAATAAAGAAATACAAAAGAACTCTGACGGTAGAGGGCGATATATTGAAAAACAAAGAACTATGTTGAAAATTTCAAAAATAAAGAAATACATAAGCTCCGACATTTTTTTTAAAAGGTATGTTTTAATTCATAGGCCTACCAACCACGATTTGTATACCATTTCTCAAAATATAGAAATACAAAAGAACTCTGACGGTAGAGGGCGCTATATTGAAAAAAAAACATAAAGAAATATATAAGCTACGATTTGTTTTCAAAAGGTATGTTTTGACTCATACCTACCACGATTTTCATACCTTTTCTCAAAATAAAGAAATACATTACAATTCTGAAAAGGAAAAAAAATACATAAGCTCCGAATGGTTTTCAAAAGTTAGGTTTTGATTCATACCTACCACGATTTTCATACCTTTTCTCAAAATAAAGAAATACAAATGAACTGTGACGGTAAAGGGCGGACTAAAAAGGTATGAGGTAGGAAACTCAACTTCCTACCTTTTTAAACGTCTCCTATGTCTTGCCATAGTTGTATTCCATTGCCCAGTAGCGTAGCCAGTGCAGTGGGGGTGGGGGGGGGGGGGGGGGGGGGGGCAGGGGGATGACTGCCCCCGGACACCTAAAATGGGGACGGCGAAGCGGGAAAATGGGGACGAGAAGAAGGGGAGAAAAGAGAGAAAGAAGAGGGGAGGAGATGGAGAAAGAGAAGAGAAAGGGGGAGGAGAGGGAGAAAGAGAAGTGAAAGGGGAAGGGATGGGAGAAAGAGAAGGGAAAGGGGAAGGAGAGTGGAAAGAGAAGGGAAATGGGAAATTGTTAGTCATGTAGTACATTTACTGACAAACACTGGGACTCAAGCATACCATCATCGAGAAGATTTCCATCAAAAGACTGCGGTATTATGGACACGTGCAGCGTATGAACCCTCAAAGATACCCAAAAGTTGCAATTGTTGGCACTGTAAATGGTGAAAGGCCCAGAGGTAGACCAGCTAAGAGGTGGATGGATGGTATTCGGTCAGACTGCAACATACTTTGTCTGACGTCCTTATCAGAAGCAAGCAGAAAGGCTCAAGACAGAAACGAATGGCGAATAATCTTGCAAAGGATGGCATCACTCAACCAAGTTGGAGTGGACGCCAAAAAACAAAACAAAAAAACAACATTTACTGTGCGATTTTTTTTGACTGTGCGATTTTTTGAAATTTTTTGACCTCAGCACCCGCAGAAATGTAGTACCGTTGGAGAGGCGTGCTTGCAGGTCCGCCAGTAGGCTATACCAGGGATATAATTCTATTGTGCAGGACAATATTCTAAATTTAAAAATGTGGTTTGATTTAGTTTCATATTGAGAACAACAATAATTGCACCGCTTCATTCACTGTAAAACGAATAATGATGACTCAATTGTGGCCACCACATGTTTACACTAGACTGTCGAAAGACATTGGTAAATAAAGCAGCATCACTTGACAATTATAAAGTGGGTTTGCACGAGAAAACCATACAGTTTCTTGAAATATGGGAAGAAGGGGGTCGGAAAATTTCGACCATACTGATTGTCTACATCCCTTAGTATAAGCTATACTTCATAATGTGTATTAAAAATTCACAGTGTTTCTAGATATAATTATATGGGGAGGGGTAAAATGAGACATTTACCTAAAAAAAACAGCCAATCTGGCATCAAATGGGTTGGAATAGAGCATACCTACACATACCAACTGAATTCTTGGTGACAATATTTATGACACATTACCTCATAATGTGACATTAACCAAACGTCTGGAAGTGTTTTGGTTTGGACAGCCACTTTGACTTTTTGTTTGCTAATATGCAGAGGAAGGTCAGACATCTTAAGAAAATATAAAATCATTGTAGTTGGGCCTCTGCAATCTCTTTTTACAATTTTATCTTTTATCATTATTTTTTCAAATTCCTAGCAATATGATTTGATGCAGCTCGTTTTATATCATTAAATGACATATAGCAATCAAAATGTATGGGAAAAGTATAGTTTTAATAGTGGGATGTATGAATTAGACCACTAGACACTCATATCCCGAACTTTTACTTTGTAAACACACCTAAATCCAAGATGGCCGCCAAAATGGCGGCCTTAAATGGTAAAATTCCATAAATTGGCATAATGTGAACCATCATGTATGATCAGAGCATAGGTTTAACGATGGGCTGTAAATATTAGACCACTAGAAACTCATATCTAGTATTTTTGCGTTGTTAACATACTTTAAAACCAAAATGGCGCCAAATTAAGTGCCAAAATCCCATAAAACAGCATAATATCAACCGAAATGTATGGTGAAAATATAATTTTAACGATGGAATGTATATGTATACTACTAGTTTCTCATATTCAGTAGTTTTTGCTTTGTTAACATAATTACAAATCCAGATGGTTGCCAACATTGCCCTCAAATTGGTCCCAAAATAGCTGCAAAAATTGTCAAATTGCATAAAATGAGATAATATCAACCTAAATGTATGATGGAAGTATAGTTTAACATTGGTAATAGTAACTCATGGCCAGTATATTTCCACTGTAAATGTAAAAATAGTCCACATGAGTGTATGATAATCCAAAATAGATATTATAAGAGTGTATTTTACATCACATTCAAAATAATATGTTCTAAACTGCCCTGTCATATTTGGGGTCCAGCGTTCGAAATAGCGGCCATCCGGTCATCCGAAATGACCAAATCTACCGGCGGATGACCAGTTTTTCTTGGCCGATCATCCGGCGGATGACCAAAATGATGGGAGATGAAAGTGAAGAAAAGGATCAACAGGATGCATTAGAGGCTATAGACCTGACCGTCATATTGAGCGACGTACTGAAAGAACAAGTCATGGTCGCGAATGAACCAACCCTAGAAGCTGCACATGAGGATGACAATGACACAGCTGACGACACCGACCCTGCAGTTGCAGTTGTGGAACTTGAGGCTGCGTCAGATGAGGATGACTTGGATACAGATCCAATGGAGTTGGGAGAAAAGAGTGAAGAAGAGGATCATCCGGATGCATTGGAAGTTGCAAATGAAGATGACACTGACACAGCGGATAACACCGACACTGCAGTTGTGGAACTTGAGGCTGAGTCGGATAAGGATGACCTGGATACAGATCCAATGGAGTCGGGAGATGAGAATGAAGAATAGGATCATCAGGATGCATTAGAAGCTATAAATGAGGATGACACTTGAGTCAGATGAGGATGACCTGGATACAGATCCAATGGGGTCGGGAGATACGGGTGAAGAAGAGGATCATCAGGATGCATTTCAGGGCTTACAGCTGGTCGTCCTATTGAGAGACGTACTGAAAGAACGTGACGACTAGAACAAATAAGCCCGCAAATAAGTGACTGAAGAAAAATAGTAGTTAAAAGAGAGGAGATTGTAAAATAAAGAGAAAGTTGTTTATGGAGCATAGAGGTTAATGTGGAGTTGTCAATAATTATATGTATATGTGTATATTATATGAAGACTTGCTTAAAATATGATTTTTGAGATTGCCACTGAAAAAAATGCGGATAACCAAAAATATTGGCGGATGACCAAAATCCCAACCTAGGTTATCCGATGGATGACCAATATATTTTTCTTATTTCGAACGCTGCTTGGTATTACATAGTATCATTTGTTTGTTTGTGTTTGTTTACACGGTCAGTCCGTAGTCTGAAGGGACCAAACTCAAGCAAAATGCTTGTGCCTGAAAAGATGGAAGAAAAGAATAAAGTTAAAAGAGCCACTACTAACAAATAAAGTTAACAATTTTGCTGTCAGCCTTCGGACATGAGAAAAGAATAGTCTTGATCCAATCTCATTACAAAACAATTATTTTAGGTCATTTAACATCAACTTAACCATTCTGGCAGCTATTTTGGAAAGTGATACAGAATCAAAATTGTCCCAGAGGTGGGCCTTATATCTAACAGCAGTAGCTTAGCAGTTTAGAACATACTATTTGGTGAATGTAATGTAATATACACTCTTACAATATCTATTTTGGATTATCATACACTCATGTGGACTATTTTTACATTTACAGTGGTTATTTTGGTGGCCAACTTGGATTTAAAGTATGTAATTACAATGAAAATATACTGGATATGAGCTACTAGTGGTCTAATACATACATCCCAATGTAAAACTATACTTCCATCATACATTTAGGTTGATATTATCCCATTTTATTCAATTTCGCAATTTTTGCAGCGATTTTGGGATCAATGTGGGGGCCATTTCGGCAATCATTTTGGATTTGTAACTATGTTTACAAAGCAACAAAAAAATGAGGATGATAAACTAGTGGTCTAACATATACATTCCATCGTTAAAATTATATTTTCACCATACATATCGATTGATATTATGATGTTTTATGTTATTTTGGCCATTAATTTGGCGGCCATTTTGGTTTTAAAGTATGTTAACAAAGCAATAATACTATATATGAGTTTCTAATGGTCTAACACATACATCCCATTGTTAAAACTATATACTGATCATGTTGGTTCATATATGCCAATTTATGGAGTTTGACCATTTTAGGCGGCCATTTTGGCGGCCATCTTCGATTAAGTTGTGTTTACAAAGCAAAAGTTCTGGATATGAGTGTCTAGCGGTATAATGCATACATGCCGTTATTTAAACTATATTTTCACCATTCATTTTGATTGCTATATGTCATTTTATGAGATTTTACCAGTTTAGGTGGCCATTTTGGACGCCATCTTGAATAACCCCTTAGCATAACAAAAAATTGTTTGGTAACATCCTGAATATGTTTTAGGATCATGAACAGATAAGTGTTTCTAGTTTAAAGAAACTTAACTACAATGGTTTTATTATTTCTAATGTAGGGCATAGGTGTTAGCTTCACAGTACATATGAAATCAATCAGTGGATCTGCTGACCAACTAGAAACAATGAAGTCATTCAAACCCATTTTTGACCAGTTTACCGCCTTTTTAAAGACAATTTGATGTATTTTTTCCGTAAAGTAGGAACACTACTGGTACTTTTTTCATGCATTCTAAAGGGGATGTTGCAAGTAGTTCCTGAAACGAAAACTAGTTTAAAATCCTCAAGCTTTGCTATTTTACAAGTATGCAAACAAATACTCATGTAAATCAATCTTGGAGTATTTGTGGTAAAAAGGTGTGATTTTAAAGTAATGATAAATTAGCATCTATAAACACCGTGATTTTGTTACCGAAAAATAAAAGTTGTTACACTATATACATGCCCTGGCCACAATATGTATATGGTTTTCTCGTGCAAACCCACTAAAGTTATAGCAGTTAAGTTTTGAAACTCCCTGGTAATGCCTACGGGTTGATCTTTTATTTCCATTGATCGTTTTGTTGTTCCATTCAATCATATTAGGGGAGGATGGGGCAACTGGACCGGTTAAGCCTATTTCATGATATAACTGTTTACATATAACATATAATCAATGTTAAAAAATATCCAAACAAAAGGCCAATTACCACTAACTAAACACTTTACTTGGCACGGTCCAGTTACCCCCATCGTTAGGGCAACTGGTCCTATGTTCCAACGGTTAGAATACACAGAAATCATTGATTGATAACACGGTAACTAAGCAGTATTTTCTTTACAAACTCATTTCCATATTATTTAACGTGTAAAAATGATACAGGTCTCATGAAACCCATGTTTTATACAGTTTTCGTGGTTAACGTGTGAAAAGCAGTAATACTAATGGTGTACAAAGCAAGCGCAATTTTCGACTGCACGTTTATTATAGATAAAACGGTATGAACCTAGTTAAATGGTTACATGGTTGTGATATTCAGACGCCCCATACATTTGTCTATATATATATATACCCCCTTTCTTTAATGATTTTATTTACTTCATATAATCACCATTTAGTACTTATAATAAACCATCTTGATATTTAGCCAGCGTTTCATGTTACAGGGGAAGTTAGTCAATATGACAATGATGACCCAACGGTTGATAAACACAAACAGCAGTGGATAAAATACATAAATCATGATATTTCGTCATATCAAATACCTTTACAGACACCATTCAAAATGTAATAAAGATGTAATTTATAATACCGAGGTTCTAAACCATTCTAAAGCAATTTCATGTCATTTGTAATCCTTCAAGATCAGAAATAGTGGTATTAGACCCGAAATGCCCCAAAATGTCTAAGAACTTGAAAGAATGTGAATTATTTCATACTCTATTCACATTTCAATACCGAGTCATGTTTTATTGACACTAACAACTCATTTTCAAAGAGGCAGGTACTGTCCCAGTGCCGAGGAGCTGAAAATTACCTTTTGCCAGCACCCCTGGGTGTTGGATTTTCCCCAAATGGGTATTTCTTTTCCCATTTGGGTGTTCCTTACCTGCTCTACTCTTACTTCACCTTTCACTCTTTCTACCACCTTCTCTAACTAATGTACTTCCTTTCGCAACCCAGTCGGCTAGGATAGGTTAGCCAACTTAATTGGCTGATAGTTTGCAATTCGGGTTTGTCTAGGATAGAGGTTCTTATCCATCATATAGGGTATAGGCGCCTAATCCCTGGAAAGATCGAGACTTAACTGATATCTTTCTGAGGTACAGGATACAGATCCTCAGTTTGATGGTGACGGCGCAACACCACACGGTGTTAGTGTGGGTGCCAACTGGTGCTGTGACTATCTCTTTTACCTTTTCCTTCTCCCAATCATAGAGTATTGAGTAGGATGAATTATCATCTCGCATATTACTTTTAACTTATTGTTAAAGAACTATTGGATGGCTAGGCATCCATGATTTTTATAAATCCAAGGGCGAAAGAGCTACAAAGCCACCGGCCATCTAGCATCAGTTGTACTTGACAGTGCCATTGCAACTTAACCTGGAGGACATCCATACACAAATAACATCAGTTATGTAGAACCCACAGGTAGCCCAGTTAGCGGGTCAGCACTGGGACAGAAGGTAACGGGAACCCACTGTCTTAAACTCTTTCCCGAGAATGCCAATATGAGTCGCAGATCAGAAAGAATACGTGAGCAGATGGGTGCTGGGCCCCTTAGGGTACCCATCCGAGATGTTACTGAGGAAGAGGATGCAGAGTCTGTGAAGTGTGTCAATGATGACGGCGGTACCCGAAACTCGGGACTACACGCAGAGGGGGTACAGCTTGATGGCAGCACTACTGAACAGTCTCAGGTCAACCTGATGAGTAAGAAGAAGAGATGTTTCCATATCGGAACGTGGAATGTAAGGACTATGAACAAGGAGGGAAAGCTAGAACTTCTATTGGAAGAAGCACACCGCCAACATCTAGATGTCCTTGGTCTCTGTGAAACAAGATGTAGAGGTGAAGGATCTTTCCAACCAGACGAGTACACCACAATTCTGCACTCCGGAAAAACCAAAGGAAGAAGAGAGAGTGGGGTAGCTGTTGTCCTAAAAGGAATAGCACGTAAAGCACTAGCAAGCTACAACCCCATCTCTTACCGGATCCTTGCTGTAAGACTCCATGCTAAACCTAAACAATCACCATCCTTCAGGTATAGGCTCCTACTTCAACACAAGATGATGCCATAATAGAGGCATTTTATGAGCAGCTCCAAAATGCAGTGGAGACCATAAAGAAAGGGGATGTGTGAGTAATTATGGGAGACATGAACGCAAAGATCGGAGAAGGAGAAGACAAAAGATGTGGAATTGGAAAGTTTGGTCTGGGTGAAAGAAATGAAAGAGGAGACAGGCTTGCTGATTTTTGCTGTGCTAACAACCTGGCTGTAATGAATACATGCTTCAAACACCGGAAGAGGAATTTATACACCTGGAAATCACCTGGTGATTGCTACAGAAACCAGATTGACTATATCCTTATAAACAAAAGATGGAAGTCAAGTATAACAGATATACGATCCTACCCTGGTGCTGATTGTGACACAGATCACTTATTACTGGCAGGAAAGATGAGAGCAAAACCAGTCTGTAACAAACACAAGAGAAAACTAGGCAAACTGGATGTGAAAATGCTTAACGACCCAACTACGAAAGCCAAGTTTGAATCTGAGACAGAAAAGCGATTTGAAGCAGAAGCTCTCCTTCAAGACCCATCTAACATATCTCCAGAATCACTATGGATGACTTACAAAACCATCTTATCTGAAACAGCTGAGGAGACACTTGGAAGAGTCAAAAGATCCCCAAAGAAACCATGGATCAGCAAAGAAGTGTTGAAACTAGCCGAGGAAAAAAGTCAACTACGCAAGCAAATCTCACCAGCCAAAGTAGAGCGATATAAAGAAGTGCGTGCTGAAATTCAAAGACAAATCAGAAGGGATAAGGCAGTATGGCTTGAAGAGCAATGTCTACAAATTAAGGACTTTGATGCAACTGGAAAATCCAAAGCAATGTTCAATCAAATCAGATCACTCCGAAATAAATCCACTCCATCAAACCAAGCATGTGTAAAAACACAGATGGAGCAGTGATAAGTGAACCATCAATTATCATGAACAGATGGAGAGAGTACGGTGCCTCACTCTTTTGAAAGTCCAGATGGAGAAACACCACTGACAAAAATGAATAGAGCATTTGACGATGACATGGAACCTCCACCGCTAATGGATGAAGTGATGTATGCTGTCAAGAAACTCAAGGATGGGAAATCAACATGCCTTGATGGGATTCCTGCTGAGCTCATAAAATCAACAGGCCAGCACGGAATTAAAGCACTACATCAGTTATGTACATGCATCTGGATCAAATGCGACTGGCCAAATGACTGGAAAGTGCAAGAATTTGTCATGCTGTTCAAATCAGGCGACCGCAAACAGTGCTCCAACTACAGGACAATTGCCCTCATCAGCCATACAAGTAAGGTGCTACTGATGATCATTATCTTACGCCTGAAAGCCAAACTAGATCAAGAACTTCCAGAAGAGCAAGCCGCCTACAGGAAAGGCAGAGGTACTGTACGTGTAATGTATACCGATACGAATATGCTGGTTTGTCTGCAGATCTTGATGGAGAAAATCATTGCAATAGGTCAGAAAGCTTTCATCATGTTCATAGATTATTCTAAAGCATTTGACTCTGTGAGCCACATCAAGCTTTTCTCTGCAATGATAGAGATGGGATTTCCAGCACATCTTGTAGCACTGCTTCAATCCCTCTATGTGAATCAGAAGGCAAAGATCAGATGGAATGGTGAAAACACAGATGAATTCAACCTAGGTAAAGGTGTGAGGCAGGGATGTATTGCTTCACCACACATGTTCGTCTCCTACACAGAAAAAGTCATGAGAGACGCTGATGTAAACCAGTATGGAATAAAAGTAGGCGGTACACCAATTTCAAATCTCAGATATGCCGATGACACTGCACTTTTTGAAACCTCTGAAGAAGACATCGAGAGGCTAACATCAGCCGTAAATGATGCAGGCAGGAAGCTAAATCTCAAGCTCAATGTCAAAAGACAAAACTTCTAACAACTGGAGAAGAACAGCCTATGCATAATATCTCAATCGATGGTGAGGATGTTGAACAAGTCAGTCGCTTCAAATACCTAGGCTCTGTGAAAACCACATCTGCCAGTTGCACAGCTGATATAAGAGCTAGAATCGGAATGGCCAAGGGAAGGATGATAGAACTCCAGGACCTATGGAATGACCGCAACCTCACAACAAACCTTAAAACAAAGATTGTAAAAGCATTGGTATGGAGCGTGCTCCTTTACGGTCTGGAGGGATGGACTCTAATCAAAGCAGATGAAAAGCAATAATGGCTGCTGAAATGTGGATCTGGAAAAGAATGTTAAGAGTTAACTGGAAGGAGAAAAGAACCAACATAAGTATCCTGAAAGAACTTGGTGTAAAGAGACAACTGCTAGGAGAGCTTATCAAAAGAAAGCTGGGCTACTTCGGGCACATCATAAGAGGCAGTGGTAGCTTACTGGCACTCCACATCATAGAAGGGAAAGTGGAAGGCAGCAGGAAAAGAGGTCGTCAAAGGAAACAATGGTTTGACAACATCAAGGAATGGACTGGTATGAGTCTTATAAAGGCCAAGCGTCTAGCACAAGACAGAGTAGCTTGGAGAAAGATGATCCGGAGATGTGATCGTATGGCAGCCAATCGTCATATCTGACGGAGGCCGAAGAAGAAGAAGAAGAAGAACAACAACAACTCATTTTCAAAATGAATTTTACAATTTTGATTACATTTTTGCAGGCGGTCCAGTTGCCCCATACCCCTTCGGAACACTTACCCCAACAAATGACGTAGCACTTTGTCGAGATGAAACGTTATTAAAACACGCCTGTGACGTAATGCATTTGACGCCAAAATGTTTTAAAACATACCACCATTTGTAATAATAATCAATAACTCCAATACATTTCAGAAAAAAGGCAAAACCGCATTTTTGTTTTTAGCCATTACACAGATTTCTGTAGCCAGTGAGTATCTTTGAATTCGCAAATATTATGGCGTTCGGGTCCTACAAGTAGACGAGTGTCTTTAGATACGTAAGAAATGGTGTACTTTGTTATTTGCAAATTCATAAACTAATAACTCTACAAAATGAATACCCGTGATAATGATTTAAGTTGAAGCATTCTTTAAATGATAATATTGATCGGAAATCCAAACCACCAATGTCCCAAATTAGCAATATGCGCCATTTTACGGTCATTTCAACCACAACCTATGGTTTTAATCATAATTCGGAAAGTCCCTAAGCACACTACAATATAGCACCCATCAAATGCAATATGCACCTAGTATCTTAAAGACGACTGTACTGCATGTTACTGTTGCATATCTGTCAATCATATAAAGTACAATAAAAATGATCTAAACCCATCTTCATATATCGCCCATACTATCTGTGAATTTTCAATCAGTCACTCAAGGAGTTTTTAGCTTCAAAGATATGGAGAAAGATCACATGTGTAAATACCCTAAAGTTTCAAATGTTTTGGATTGTAGAAGGTAAAGATATATGTCAAGTATCAACAAAAGTCGTATTGTTCAAAAGAAAGCAGTATGCCCATACAATTACAAAATCCTTCATTTCGGACCACTTGCCCCACGGTCCAGTTGCCCCATATTCCCCTATGTCCTAACACTACAGGTTTATTGTTGACTTACTAGAGATGAAACCCAGTGTCTACATCAGTTTCGTTCCATGCAATGCTCCTGACATGTGGGTATATTCGGTATACACGTTATTACATGTACGTGTAATGTATACCGATACGAATTGCAAATTTAGCCAAATCGTGTTCAGTGGTTCAGTTCAGCATTGGCTGGCCATCGTTTGTCCTGGACATACGCCCTCAACCGTCTACAAGATATGATAGCCAGTACGCTACAACATTTTCAACATTTTTGGGAGTTCGATTGTTTGTTGTTCACAGGTGTTGCTTTACATAGACATCTCGATCATTTATTCCATTAGGGTCATAAAAAGAGAACTAAGTCGAAGCCAAGCAATTAACGTGTCTTATATGAAAGATAATTGTGTAAGCTTTACTTAGAAACTTCGAAAATTAAAGAAAAAATTGATTCTTGGTTTCAAAATGCCGAAAATTAGTGAAATTATGGAAATTTGGCTGAAAATCCAAGATGGCGGCCGTGAGGTGTAAATGGTCAGAAAGAGGTAACTAAGTCGAAGTCAAGAAATTAACATGTTTTAAATGAAAGATTATTGTATTCTATTAACTTATAGACTTCAAAAATTGAAGAAAAAATTGGTCCTTGGTGAGAAAAGGTAAAAAGTTGAAAAATCCAAGATGGCGGCTATATGCAATAAATGATCGGGGAGTAAACCTGTGTGTTGTATGTTTGATCATGGTTTGATTGGTACGGTATTTAATTTTGAAGTGGATTACATTAACGTCTAGGTCTAGTTTAAACTGCTGATTTGATTGCAATTAGCTGGTGAGTATATTATATATAATATAATGTATTGGTCTTTTAGTGGTTTACATTTTGTATTACTTTTTAAATGCAGTTTTAAAGTATTGTTGATGTATGCAATGTTAGGTATATAATGTATATGTATGTCTGCAGCTAAATAACAATTTAAATTACGGGTTCTGGGCTGTTGTTTGGCTTGTAGAGGGGGTAGTGTGTATGTGGTGTGGGGGTGAGTTTGCGTGGGTGTGTTTGAGGGGTGTGGCGTCGGGCTGTGTGTTTCTCTCAGTGCTGCTTTTGTGTATTTTATCATGTAATGTACGTATGTATAATTCTTATTTTACTGCTGGTTTTTGTTCAACATATTTTTATCTAATGTATACAATTGTACAGCGCATTGGTCTTTTGGAAATGCGCTATATAAATCCTTCATAATAATAATATAGCATACCGGTACCGGAAAATGTTAAACCATTGTATGGCCGATATTTGAAAAGAAGTTATGATATAAAGTACGCAGTACTGTAGGCCTTTGTTACCTGTCCCGAATTACTCGAAATGTATTTCCCCTGTTTTGTTCAATAATCTTATTTCCTGTCATGTTATCCATCATTTCAGAGATACAAACCATGATTGTATTAAAGAACGCGGGAATACATCTGACACCGTTTGTCTGCAAGTATTGTGGTTACAAATTGTTCTCAGAGTTTGATAGATATATGAAACATATCCACCGGCATCATGCAATGCAGAGTCATCGGTGTAGAATATCCTATCAAGGGATTTCCTAATATACATTTATAGTAACATCCACTACCGGTATTGAGAGTTGCCAGTCATGTTATCACAATTACAATATGGCCGCTTGATCATCTTCTAGATGTGTTTGTTTACTTGTCATTACTTTGACTCCTTGCTTGTACATGGTATCAGATGTGGTTTGACATCCCAGGATTTCTCAAAAGCAAGAAAAAACTGTAAGAAATTGAGTAATTTGACAACGTACTTTGTGTATAACCTGCGAAAATACGACCGAAAACCGGGCCGATATAAATAGAAAATCATGGCTGACGGACTACGACAACCAGAACAATTACGATTCACTGGCGATGTCGCCGAAAATTGGAGACAATTCGAGATGGAATTTGAAGTGTTTGTGGCTGCAGCACACGCAGATAAAACACTGAAACAACAGGCTTACATTCTTCTGAATCTGGCAGGTAAAGAAGCTATGGATAAAGCGCGATCCTTCACTTACGCACCTGAAGTAAGAGATGAAAACAATGAAATAATCACACCAGCAGAAAGTCGAGAAAATCCAGAGACTCTAAAAGACAAATTTAAAGAAATATGCGCGCCGGACACCAACATCACTGTTGAAAGACACATATTTAATTCACGACAACAACATCAAGGAGAAAGTATCCAGGCATATGCAGGTATTCTGAAAAATATGGCAAAGACATGTAACTATGGTGTACTCCGAGAGGAATTTATCAAAGATAGAATAGTCACTGGAATGCACAATGAAAGTGTAAGGAACATTCTATTGCGAGAAAGAGACCTTACATTGAAAAAGGCAATAGAAATATGCCAACTCTATGAGATTACGGAAGAACACAGCAAACTGCTGACAAACAAGACCACTACCACTCCCAGTGTTGATACAGTACAACAACAATTACTCGACCAGGCCCTGGAGCAGTCAGAGACCATACCAGCCAAGACGACCACAGACATCACCAAGACAACCAGGAAGCTGCACAAATTGTGGAAGAATGCATGATCCTGGACGTGACAGTTGCCCAGCCTTTGGCAAACGCTGTCACTCGTGTGGTATGTGGAATCACTTTAAAGAAGTGTGTTTTTCATCACAACCGCAGCAACAACCGCCACCACAAAGTCAACCGCAACCACCCCCACAACAGCGATACCGCCGCAACCAGTACTACAGTAGACCTAGACCAGGAACTATAAACGAAATAACAGAATACAGCGTAGTGAACGATGACGAGCTGTACGGGTTTGATGAATTGGTAATCGAAACCCTCGATGAACTCCACATTCCAGGAACTATCCATGCAACCATGTATGTGAATGGACAGAAAATTGACCTGAAAGTTGATACTGGAGCCAAGTGTAATGTCCTGCCCGACACATTATATCAACAAGTGAAAGGAAGTACAATCATAAATACTACAGATAAGACCAAGCTGATAGCCTATGGAGGAGAGATAATTCACACAATCGGTACAGCCACACTTCATTGCACGTCAGGAGGACAAGAACACCCAATCGTGTTTCATGTGGTGGATAGACCTGCATCACCTTTAATTGGACTACATGATTCTATCAGACTGAGACTGATATCCCTCAGTTCAGAAGTGCACCAAGTCAGCACCAGTAGTGATGCATTTGCAGATCACATCTTTACATCGTACCCAGATTTATTTGATGATGAACTTGGACAGTTGCCTGTCATTTACAAGATGACAGTGGACCCAAATGTAACACCAGTGGTAAAACCACCAAGAAAGGTTCCTGCAGCAATGGAGCAGAAAGTGAAAGCTGAGCTACAGAACATGACACAGATGGGAGTCATAGAGCCTATAAATGAGCCAACAGAATGGGTAAGCTCCATGGTAGCCACACACAAGAAAGGATCTGACAAAATTAGAATCTGCATTGACCCTGCTGATCTAAACAAAGTATTAAAGCGCCCTCACCATCCAATGCGCACAGTAGAAGAAATAGCAAGAAGCATGCCAAATGCTAAAGTATTCTCGGTGATAGATGCCAAGACAAGTTTCTGGCAAATTGCCCTGGATGATGCATCATCGCTCATGACAACATTCAACACTCCATATGGGCGATACAGATTCCGCAGAATGCCATTTGGTTGGATACAACAACACCAAACTGCTTATGACACGCTCAAGTCAGTGATAATGAGCCCTCCAGTGCTTAAGTACTACAACGTCAAGAAGCCTGTGACATTAACCTGTGACGCAAGTCAATTCGGACTGGGAGCTGCGATACTGCAAGAAGAACATCCAGTGGCATACACTTCGCGTACTTTGACTGAAACGGAACGTCGATATGCCCAAATTGAGAAAGAAATGTTGGCGATTGTACACGCTTGCACAAAGTTTCACCAGTACATCTACGGCAAACGGAACATAACTGTTGAAACGGATCATCAACCATTGGTCACTATTATGAAGAAACCAATACACAATGCACCAGCAAGACTTCAAACCATGATGATGAAGCTTCAGAAATATGACTTGACACTAGTCTACAAAAAGGGTAAAGATATATACATTGCTGATACATTGTCAAGAGCGCCCTCAGATGACACAGGTGATGATGATATTGGTGACTATGAAATAATGTCACTGCTTTCCATGACACAGCCAAGACAAGAGGAATTACGCAGAACTACAGCTGAAGACAACCAAATGCAGCTACTACGCAAGCAAATAACAGATGGATGGCCTATGCAACGTAACCGTGTACCACCGGATGTACGAACATTTTTTCCGTACCGTGATGAACTAGCAATCGATGATGGAATCATCATGAAAGGAGAGCCATCATCCCGAAACAACTTCAAGAGGAATATGTGCATATTTTGCATCGTGGTCACCCAGGACTAGAAGCAACAATTAGACGAGCCAGAGAGATAGTATTTTGGCCAGACATGAAGGATCATTTCCACAGAGTGATTGGAGCCTGCTCTGTATGTAACAGTACCAAACCACGGCAGCCTAAAGAACCGCTTCATTCATATCCAGTTCCAACCCTGCCTTGGACAATCCTGGCAACAGACCTGTTTGAATGGAATGGTCTGCATTATCTTGTCTTGGTAGACTCTTATTCCGGTTGGTTTGAGCTCAACACATTGCAAGACTTGTCAGCAGCAACAGTGATCACAAAGCTCAAGAAACACTTTGCCACCCATGGATCCCCTGAAATCTTGATTTCTGACAGCGCTGGCCAGTTTTCTGCACACCAATTTCAGGTCTTCGCTGATCATTGGAACTTCCAACATCAGACAAGTTCACCAGAACATGCACAATCAAATGGTTTGGCGGAGAATGCAGTGAAGCAAGCAAAACAGCTTCTTGAGAAGACAAGAAGAGATATGGCACAGATATATATATGAACCTGCTTAATCTTCGCAATGTACCGATGCACAGCGTCTTATGTCACGCGTCACTAGAAACCCTGTCCCGACAAACAAGCGTCTTCTTCAACCATCAGCTATGAAGACTACAACTGTAGCATCTCAACTACACAAGAAGCGCACACAACAAAAAATGTGCTTCGATAAACACACCAAGCCACTGAAGCCGCTCAAACCTGAACAAGTTGTCAGAATCCAAACAAAACATGGATTTGATCGCTTAGGTAGAGTCACGCAGATTTCCCAACAACCACGCTCCTACATCGTAAACACCGGTGGAAGGCTTCTCAGGCGTAACAGAAAATTTCTAAGACCAGTCCCAGAATGCTACACACAACAAGACATAGACTTTCGAACCATGCATCTGCCACAGCACAAAGGAACTACAGCATCTGGTAACCAATAAGAGTCTCCAATCCAACTTCAACCAGTAACACCACCCTTCAGAGCCAGTGTGTCTCCAGTTCCACCATCAACGCCAGTCCGCAGACCGTTTGCGCAACCAGCATCAACGCCAGTCCGCAGACCGTTTGTGCAACCAGCACCTCCTGTACACAGCAGACCAGCATCACCCATGATGTTCAACCAAATGCCAGTGACCACCAGAAGTGGCAGAGTGTCTAGACCAAATACTAAATACAAAGACTTTACCAAATGATACTTTACATAGCCTTAAGCTGACTTCACAGCATAAACCTGCTGTTTCATATAGTTTAGTTTGTTTGCACCGGTTGCAAATAGTTGTTTGTTATGTCTCGTTTCAGACATTGTTTTAAAAAAATAAATAAAAAAAGTGGTGATCCTCAGTCATGTCTCAACATTATTATATTCACTTACACTCATCATACCATTTACACACATCAGTCAACGCAGGCAGGACAACGAACAATTTTAATCCTAGTGTAGATTGACTTTGATTTGAAGCACACATAAAGAAACATCAAAGTCATATGAGGCCGGTAGGGTTGTCTACCCCTAACCTCAGAGTGTAGGTCATTTAATTTGCAATTTAGGACACATTTGGCAGCATCTTGATCTTGAACAATAGTTACTCATCAGAGATAGAGACTCTTAAAATAATCGACTCTGACAATCAATCAAACATTTGTTTGAAGACATTTGGTTTTATTCATACTCTCAGTTTAACATCTTAAAAGGAAGGATGTAGAATATCCTATCAAGGGATTTCCTAATATACATTTATAGTAACATCCACTACCGGTATTGAGAGTTGCCAGTCATGTTATCACAATTACAATATGGCCGCTTGATCATCTTCTAGATGTGTTTGTTTACTTGTCATTACTTTGACTCCTTGCTTGTACATGGTATCAGATGTGGTTTAATTGACATCCCAGGATTTCTCAAAAGCAAGAAAAAACTGTAAGAAATTGAGTAATTTGACAACGTACTTTGTGTATAACCTGCGAAAATACGACCGAAAACCGGGCCGATATAAATAGAAAATCATGGCTGACGGACTACGACAACCAGAACAATTACGATTCACTGGCGATGTCGCCATATGATAAGAGTTTAGAGGCCAACTACGGGATTCGAAAGAAATCACACAAATGTACATATTCTAATAAGAATTTACCACGATTGGGTCAAACGACCCACCGTGAACAGATTCATCCCAAACCATACCAATGTGTGTACTGTGATACAACTTCCTCTTGTCCGGCGGACAAGAAACGTCATGAAAGGATTCATACCCGAGAGAAACCATACCAATGTATGTGCACATTGTAACAAGACTTTCACGCGGTCATTTGATAAGACTCGTCATGAAAGGATTCATACCAAAGATAAACCATACCAATGTGCGTACTGTGAAAATACTTTCTATCAATTAGCTGGTAAGACTAGTCATGAAAGGATTCATACTAAAGAGAAACCATACCAATGTGTGTACTGTGAAAAGAATTTCTCTCATTCAGGTGGTAAGACCTACCATGAAAGGATTCATACTAAAGAGAAACCATTCCAATGTGCATATTGCAACAAGACTTTCTCGCAGTCAGGTCAAAAGACTTGCCATGAAAGGATCCATACCAAAGAGAAACCATACCAATGTGCGTACTGTGAAAAGACTTTCTATCAATCAGCTGGTAAGACTTGCCATGAAAGGATTCATACTAAAGATAAGCCATACCAATGTGCGTACTGTGAAAAGACTTTCTCTCATTCAGGTCATAAGACCTACCATGAAAGGGATCATACCAAAGAGAAACCATACCAATGTGCGTACTGTGACAAGACTTTCTCTCATTCAGTTGGTAAGACTCGTCATGAAAGGATTCATACTAATGAGAAACCATACCGATGTGCGTACTGTGAAAAGACTTTCTCTTATTTAGGTGGTAAGACTCGTCATGAAAGGATTCATACTAAAGAGAAACCATATCAATGTGCGTACTGTGACAAGACTTTCTCTCAATCAGTTGGTAAGACTCGTCATGAAAGGATTCATACTAATGAGAAACCATACCAATGTGCGTACTGTGAAAAGACTTTCTCTCAGTCAGGTGGTAAGACTCGTCATGAAAGGATTCATACTAACGCGAAACCATACTAATGTGCGTACTGTGAAAAGACTTCCTCTCATTCAGGTGGTAAGACCTATCATGAAAGGATTCATCATACCAAAGAAAAACCATACCAATGTTTATATTGTCACATGTGTTAACGAGATTCAAGTACTAAGACCCGTCGCAAAAGGATTCATACTAAAGAAAACCATACCAATGTGCGTATTGTGATAAGACTTTTTTCAGTAAAAAAACCCGTCATGAAAAGATTCATATAAAAGAGAAATCATACCAATGTGCAGCGTTCGAAATAGCGGCCATCCGGTCATCCGAAATGACCAAATCTACCGGCGGATGACCAGTTTTTCTTGGCCGATCATCCGGCGGATGACCAAAATGACGGGAGATGAAAATGAAGAAGAGGATAACCAGGATGCATCTGTAGAACTGACTGTCCTATTGAGAGACGTACTGAAAAAACCCCACCAAGTCATGTACGCGAATGAACCAACCCTAGAAGCTGAGGATGAGGATGACGATGACACTGACACAGCGGACTACACCGACCCTGCAGCTGCAGTTGTGGAACTTGAGGATAAGTCAGATGAGGATGAC
The DNA here is from genome assembly GCA_035610835.1 of Ophiura sarsii. NCBI lineage: Eukaryota > Metazoa > Echinodermata > Ophiuroidea > Amphilepidida > Ophiuridae > Ophiura > Ophiura sarsii. Next base: position 27,978 of record JAYJML010000253.1, read on the forward strand.
CTGGATATAGATCCAATGGAGTCAGGAGATAAGAAGAGGATCACCCGGATCAGGATGCATTAGAAGCTGTAAATGAGGTGCATTTCAGGGCTTACAGCTGGTATCGTCCTATTGAGAGACGTACTGAAAGAACGTGCCGACTAGAAGTTAAAAGATAGGAGACTGTAAAATAAAGAGAAAGCTGTTTATGGAGCATAGAGGTTAATGTGGAGTTGTCGTCATTGTATGTGTATAATATATGTGCACGCGTATATAAAAACTCGCTAATATATATACAGGGTGGTCCAAAAAAAACTATACCCAACTTTGGAGGCCATTTTCTCCTAGATGATAAAATATTTTAGTAATTTGGTTTGCATATTATTAAAGAATATATCGTTGAGCATTATTGGTGAAAATAGGGAAGATATTACATTAATATTTTTTGAGATATTGCTATTTTTAGCGAGTATGTGTAAAAATGGCAATATCTCAAAAAATATTAATGTAATATCTTCCCTTTTTTCACCAATAATGCTCAACGATATATGCTTTAATAATATGCAAACCAAATTACTAAAATATTTTATCATCTAGGAGAAAATGGCCTCCAAAGTTGGGTATAGTTTTTTTTGGACCACCCTGTATGTATGTGAACATTAAAGCGAAGACTCGCTTAAAATGTGATTTTTGAGCTTGTCACTGAAAAAATGCGGATAACCAACGGTGGATAACCAATTTATTTGTCTTATTTCGAACGCTGCCAATGTGCGTGTTGTGCTAAAAGTGTCTATCATTCATTCCGCTCATGAAAGGATTCACACAAAGGCAAAACCATACCATGTTCATATTATGACAAGACTTTCTCTCATTCAGTTGGTAAGACCAATAATGAAAGGATTTGTACCAACGAAAAAAACCATACCAATGTGCATATTATATCAAGTCTTTTTCGCAGTCAGGTATGAGATCGCATATTAATTGAATTAGACGAACACGCAATATAATGATATTGCTGTTATAGTTGTGCGAGCTTCCCATGGTAACATGGCAGATCTCCGTTTAATATTTGTCAAATGATTATGCGAATTTACATTTAAGATTTTGTATAGTTTCAAAATTGTTATTCAACGCCTGAAGCTTATTTATAATTAAAAAAATAGCTATCTGGAATTGAGGTCATATGTTTTAAGGGGGCTGTCAAGTGTCAGAAATAACCTTCGTAAAACTGCTGTAACTTCGTCAGTATTCATATAGTCATAAAAGTGAACATGAACATGAAATTGCTCTAAAAAGGACCATTTTGGAGAAAATCATCAAAAACGAGAATTTTGACCAGTCTTCGGTGCTGACAAGATGCACGTACCACAAGAAATAATATCTGAAAAGTTGCTCTTTTCGATTTGTGTAATCTTAAGAAAATTACCCGTGCACCGTTTTTTTGTTGTTTTTTGGATATCTCAAATATTATATTTTGATTTTTTTTGTTGACCAAATACAGTTAGTAAGATCGAATAAAAAAATACGAATTTTTAAATTCGTGCGGCGAATTCATGGAGGCCGCCATTTTTAAAACTACGTCATTATAGTTGCTGCTAATAACGCCTGTTTTTCACCTTTTCTTGAATGGAGTGCCCAGTTTATCATTAAATAGACTAAATTTGATTTAAACTCGATTCCAGATGATATTTTGTGCGTTCAATTGACCCAAAAAAACAAATGACGTCGTTTTTAATGACAAAACCACCTCTTACACGAACGAATTTGTTCCTTTTTGGGGGTTTAAAATCACTTTTTACTCCTTTTTCCTTCTATAGATTTTGCTTGCCGTAGGTGAAACGTTAGTAAATACATTGCACTATCGGATTCGCAAGTTTAAACATACCCCAAATTAATAGAATTTCCCCGCAGCCAAAAACACTTTAATTGCTATATACCTAACTGTGTACATCCGGGACACTAATATACTTTTAAAACAAAATGGCGGCCCCCATAGTCGGACACGAATTTAAAAATTCGCATATTTTAATTCGATCTTACTGACTGAAATAAGGCAACAAAATGGGATGTTTAAATTCAACAGACGTGAATTTCCACAAAATGATCCCACAAATCGGAAATAGGCCAAACATAAAAACGGTTCCTTGCGACGATCATGCTTGTTGCGATAAACTTACTTGCCGTCCATCAGATGCAGTTTTTATTGAGTTATCGTGTTTGAAAATCGTATTTTTACTCAAAAATAAACGTAAAGAAATCAACCGATGACGGTGAAAAGTGACAATACCGCCGTTTGATCATGGTTTACAGGAAAATACACGTATTTCAAATCCTGTTCTTTATAAATTGTGTGAAGCACATAAATCACCAACTTCGTGCAAATCTTGATATCAAACTGTTCTTTTCTTGGTATCAAAATAACCTCAAATGTGTGTTAAAAAACACCTGTTCGTGATGTCGAGTGTAAAAAAGAAGCCATACCTTTTCATGTGCATTCGAAGTGCGCCTACTATTTCCGGGAAGCGTAACGCATGAAAATGCGTGCGTTAATCGATAATGATCGCGAACGCGCGTGAGAAAAGTTGACAATGATAAGAGTGAGTTAGACGTCCGTGTATTAATTTCCGTGCGCAACATCTGCGGCTAATCACATCGGAGTTGATCATAGGCCCAGTCGAGTCATCATTGTGATTTTTGTGATCATTTTAAAATGCACCGGGTCACAGTTATACACCTATCAGTTGTAAGACGCACTATAAGACCCCGGGAATGGTGCGTCACTTTACCGAGGTACGTCAGCTTAATATATTATTATATACCATGACGCACCTTGTGTCAAAAATATGACAGACCTTTGTCATACAATTACGCACCCTCAGTCAATTTGTTGACGCCCCATTGGATGATTGTGACGGACCATATGATGCACCCCCGTTGGCTATTATTTTGTTCGTACATGATCCTAGTGAACGAGCCTGTCCTCCTACCTCTGCTGTGGTTAGACTGTTCTGCGCTTGCATGGTATAGCGCAATGCTGATCTTGTCTTTTGATGTCTTTGTATGTTATGCAATGTTTTCTTAGATAGATCTTAGAAAGATCTTTTTTAGATAGATCTTGATGTTTTCTACTTGGATACATATACTTTGCTATACTTCTTATCGTGTTTTCACTAAAAAAATGTCCTCATATACCCCAAATTAGCGAAATTTCCATGTCCGCAGCATAAAAGTAAATGTTGCCTTTATTAATTACAATACAAAAAGTACACCATTTTCTACAAGATATGTTCTAATTTGCAGGGAACATATAGCGATATTCCATGGTTAGAAAAAATGCACATCTTTTACGATGTTTACCTGTTTCAATTTCATATATTTTGTCCGAGATGTTGATGTTTATTACGTTACCTGCGACATATTGAGGATCAAAATTGTTGAAAATTAACATTTAAACATTTAAATGCACATATTCTGAATCTAAAAGAACATGGGTATTAGAAAATAATATTTTCAAAAATCTACATCAGCATGTCTGACCTTGAGAATAAATCAAAATGCTGCAAAGCCCGCGACCTTGTTAAGGATGTTTATTACGTTGTTCAGATTTCTCCCGAACTATGTATTAAAACACACTTTTGGTTAAAAACCTATTTGATACGTATACATAGAATATGTATTTAATTGGAACATTCGCTAGCTCTTTCTTACGGATAACGTAATAAACCAATACGTATAATTGGGGTAATAAATATGGTATTCCTAGCTGAAACAGCTACAATATCTTTCATCAATTTTGTTTTGTTATTGTTATCATTATTATTATTATTATTATTATTATTATTATTATTATTATTATTATTATACAGGAATATGGGCGACACATTGCAAACAACTAATGGTAATACCGGCAGAACCAAATGCAATAGTGGAGACAAAAAGGTCATCAGAGTAGTCTTATTACAAATCTACTACCATCAATTAAATTTAAATTAATCAATATCTTACTAATTTAAAGAGATAGTTAGTGCTATTATAAGTTACATGAAGGTAATAATGCCATGGTTTAATAAACATACCTGCACAGTGCTATGTTACATCTGTCGATTTAGTGACCATGTTTAATATTACGTTATTCACCCTATTTACCCTAAATCAAAAGAGCGAGTCAACAATATATAGAACCGTCTTTCGGTTGATTTCGGCAACTTAACTTTCTCACTACCGGTATTGAGAGTTGCCAGTCATGTTATCACAATTACAATATGGCCGCTTGATCATCTTCTAGATGTGTTTGTTTACTTGTCATTACTTTGACTCCTTGCTTGTACATGGTATCAGATGTGGTTTGACATCCCAGGATTTCTCAAAAGCAAGAAAAAACTGTAAGAAATTGAGTAATTTGACAACGTACTTTGTGTATAACCTGCGAAAATACGACCGAAAACCGGGCCGATATAAATAGAAAATCATGGCTGACGGACTACGACAACCAGAACAATTACGATTCACTGGCGATGTCGCCATATGATAAGAGTTTAGAGGCCAACTACGGGATTCGAAAGAAATCACACAAATGTACATATTCTAATAAGAATTTACCACGATTGGGTCAAACGACCCACCGTGAACAGATTCATCCCAAACCATACCAATGTGTGTACTGTGATACAACTTCCTCTTGTCCGGCGGACAAGAAACGTCATGAAAGGATTCATACCCGAGAGAAACCATACCAATGTGCACATTGTAACAAGACTTTCACGCGGTCATTTGATAAGACTCGTCATGAAAGGATTCATACCAAAGATAAACCATACCAATGTGCGTACTGTGAAAATACTTTCTATCAATTAGCTGGTAAGACTAGTCATGAAAGGATTCATACTAAAGAGAAACCATACCAATGTGTGTACTGTGAAAAGAATTTCTCTCATTCAGGTGGTAAGACCTACCATGAAAGGATTCATACTAAAGAGAAACCATTCCAATGTGCATATTGCAACAAGACTTTCTCGCAGTCAGGTCAAAAGACTTGCCATGAAAGGATCCATACCAAAGAGAAACCATACCAATGTGCGTACTGTGAAAAGACTTTCTATCAATCAGCTGGTAAGACTTGCCATGAAAGGATTCATACTAAAGATAAGCCATACCAATGTGCGTACTGTGAAAAGACTTTCTCTCATTCAGGTCATAAGACCTACCATGAAAGGGATCATACCAAAGAGAAACCATACCAATGTGCGTACTGTGACAAGACTTTCTCTCATTCAGTTGGTAAGACTCGTCATGAAAGGATTCATACTAATGAGAAACCATACCGATGTGCGTACTGTGAAAAGACTTTCTCTTATTTAGGTGGTAAGACTCGTCATGAAAGGATTCATACTAAAGAGAAACCATATCAATGTGCGTACTGTGACAAGACTTTCTCTCAATCAGTTGGTAAGACTCGTCATGAAAGGATTCATACTAATGAGAAACCATACCAATGTACGTACTGTGAAAAGACTTTCTCTCAGTCAGGTGGTAAGACTCGTCATGAAAGGATTCATACTAACGCGAAACCATACTAATGTGCGTACTGTGAAAAGACTTCCTCTCATTCAGGTGGTAAGACCTATCATGAAAGGATTCATCATACCAAAGAAAAACCATACCAATGTTTATATTGTCACATGTGTTAACGAGATTCAAGTACTAAGACCCGTCGCAAAAGGATTCATACTAAAGAAAACCATACCAATGTGCGTATTGTGATAAGACTTTTTTCAGTAAAAAAACCCGTCATGAAAAGATTCATATAAAAGAGAAATCATACCAATGTGCAGCGTTCGAAATAGCGGCCATCCGGTCATCCGAAATGACCAAATCTACCGGCGGATGACCAGTTTTTCTTGGCCGATCATCCGGCGGATGACCAAAATGACGGGAGATGAAAATGAAGAAGAGGATAACCAGGATGCATCTGTAGAACTGACTGTCCTATTGAGAGACGTACTGAAAAAACCCCACCAAGTCATGTACGCGAATGAACCAACCCTAGAAGCTGAGGATGAGGATGACGATGACACTGACACAGCGGACTACACCGACCCTGCAGCTGCAGTTGTGGAACTTGAGGATAAGTCAGATGAGGATGACCTGGATATAGATCCAATGGAGTCAGGAGATAAGAAGAGGATCACCCGGATCAGGATGCATTAGAAGCTGTAAATGAGGTGCATTTCAGGGCTTACAGCTGGTATCGTCCTATTGAGAGACGTACTGAAAGAACGTGCCGACTAGAAGTTAAAAGATAGGAGACTGTAAAATAAAGAGAAAGCTGTTTATGGAGCATAGAGGTTAATGTGGAGTTGTCGTCATTGTATGTGTATAATATATGTGCACGCGTATATAAAAACTCGCTAATATATATACAGGGTGGTCCAAAAAAAACTATACCCAACTTTGGAGGCCATTTTCTCCTAGATGATAAAATATTTTAGTAATTTGGTTTGCATATTATTAAAGAATATATCGTTGAGCATTATTGGTGAAAATAGGGAAGATATTACATTAATATTTTTTGAGATATTGCTATTTTTAGCGAGTATGTGTAAAAATGGCAATATCTCAAAAAATATTAATGTAATATCTTCCCTTTTTTCACCAATAATGCTCAACGATATATGCTTTAATAATATGCAAACCAAATTACTAAAATATTTTATCATCTAGGAGAAAATGGCCTCCAAAGTTGGGTATAGTTTTTTTTGGACCACCCTGTATGTATGTGAACATTAAAGCGAAGACTCGCTTAAAATGTGATTTTTGAGCTTGTCACTGAAAAAATGCGGACAACCAACGGTGGATAACCAATTTATTTGTCTTATTTCGAACGCTGCCAATGTGCGTGTTGTGCTAAAAGTGTCTATCATTCATTCCGCTCATGAAAGGATTCACACAAAGGCAAAACCATACCATGTTCATATTATGACAAGACTTTCTCTCATTCAGTTGGTAAGACCAATAATGAAAGGATTTGTACCAACGAAAAAAACCATACCAATGTGCATATTATATCAAGTCTTTTTCGCAGTCAGGTATGAGATCGCATATTAATTGAATTAGACGAACACGCAATATAATGATATTGCTGTTATAGTTGTGCGAGCTTCCCATGGTAACATGGCAGATCTCCGTTTAATATTTGTCAAATGATTATGCGAATTTACATTTAAGATTTTGTATAGTTTCAAAATTGTTATTCAACGCCTGAAGCTTATTTATAATGAAAAAAATAGCTATCTGGAATTGAGGTCATATGTTTTAAGGGGGCTGTCAAGTGTCAGAAATAACCTTCGTAAAACTGCTGTAACTTCGTCAGTATTCATATAGTCATAAAAGTGAACATGAACATGAAATTGCTCTAAAAAGGACCATTTTGGAGAAAATCATCAAAAACAAGAATTTTGACCAGTCTTCGGTGCTGACAAGATGCACGTACCACAAGAAATAATATCTGAAAAGTTGCTCTTTTCGATTTGTGTAATCTTAAGAAAATTACCCGTGCACCGTTTTTTTTTTTTTTTTTGGATATCTCAAATATTATATTTTGATTTTTTTTGTTGACCAAATAAGGCAACAAAATGGGATGTTTAAATTCAACAGACGTGAATTTCCACAAAATGATCCCACAAATCGGAAATAGGCCAAACATAAAAACGGTTCCTTGCGACGATCATGCTTGTTGCGATAAACTTACTTGCCGTCCATCAGATGCAGTTTTTATTGAGTTATCGTGTTTGAAAATCGTATTTTTACTCAAAAATAAACGTAAAGAAATCAACCGATGACGGTGAAAAGTGACAATACCGCCGTTTGATCATGGTTTACAGGAAAATACACGTATTTCAAATTCTGTTCTTTATAAATTGTGTGAAGCACATAAATCACCAACTTCGTGCAAATCTTGATATCAAACTGTTCTTTTCTTGGTATCAAAATAACCTCAAATGTGTGTTAAAAAACACCTGTTCGTGATGTCGAGTGTAAAAAAGAAGCCATACCTTTTCATGTGCATTCGAAGTGCGCCTACTATTTCCGGGAAGCGTAACGCATGAAAATGCGTGCGTTAATCGATAATGATCGCGAACGCGCGTGAGAAAAGTTGACAATGATAAGAGTGAGTTAGACGTCCGTGTATTAATTTCCGTGCGCAACATCTGCGGCTAATCACATCGGAGTTGATCATAGGCCCAGTCGAGTCATCATTGTGATTTTTGTGATCATTTTAAAATGCACCGGGTCACAGTTATACACCTGTTGTAAGACATCAGTTGTAAGACGCACTATAAGACCCCGGGAATGGTGCGTCACTTTACCGAGGTACGTCAGCTTAATATATTTTTATATACCATGACGCACCTTGTGTCAAAAATATGACAGACCTTTGTCATACAATTACGCACCCTCAGTCAATTTGTTGACGCCCCATTGGATGATTGTGACGGACCATATGATGCACCCCCGTTGGCTATTATTTTGTTCGTACATGATCCTAGTGAACGAGCCTGTCCTCCTACCTCTGCTGTGGTTAGACTGTTCTGCGCTTGCATGGTATAGCGCAATGCTGATCTTGTCTTTTGATGTCTTTGTATGTTATGCAATGTTTTCTTAGATAGATCTTAGAAAGATCTTTTTTAGATAGATCTTGATGTTTTCTACTTGGATACATATACTTTGCTATACTTCTTATCGTGTTTTCACTAAAAAAATGTCCTCATATACCCCAAATTAGCGAAATTTCCATGTCCGCAGCATAAAAGTAAATGTTGCCTTTATTAATTACAATACAAAAAGTACACCATTTTCTACAAGATATGTTCTAATTTGCAGGGAACATATAGCGATATTCCATGGTTAGAAAAAATGCACATCTTTTACGATGTTTACCTGTTTCAATTTCATATATTTTGTCCGAGATGTTGATGTTTATTACGTTACCTGCGACATATTGAGGATCAAAATTGTTGAAAATTAACATTTAAACATTTAAATGCACATATTCTGAATCTAAAAGAACATGGGTATTAGAAAATAATATTTTCAAAAATCTACATCAGCATGTCTGACCTTGAGAATAAATCAAAATGCTGCAAAGCCTGCGACCTTGTTAAGGATGTTTATTACGTTGTTCAGATTTCTCCCGAACTATGTATTAAAACACACTTTTGGTTAAAAACCTATTTGATACGTATACATAGAATATGTATTTAATTGGAACATTCGCTAGCTCTTTCTTACGGATAACGTAATAAACCAATACGTATAATTGGGGTAATAAATATGGTATTCCTAGCTGAAACAGCTACAATATCTTTCATCAATTTTGTTTTGTTATTGTTATCATTATTATTATTATTATTATTATTATTATACTCCATTATTAACAAAGTTAATACTGAGTATATTGTTTTTGTTTTTGCGCGGGGCGACTATCATTTTCGAATAGCTCGAAAACTAGTCAACCTATTCCATCCAAAATCGGCACACGTTATTTTTTTCTCGACATGCGCTACGACTCCGCGTTTCGGAAAAAAATACGCACCCAATTTGTCGTTATCATGGAAAAGGCTTATTTTAGCTTATCTCAGCTTTGAGATAATATTCGAATATTATCTCCCCCATTGAAAACAATGGGAAAATACTCCCGATGAGATATCTCAAAAACTAATTGAGCCATTGCACTGAAATTTGACACACAGGCTGATGACTACAACAGCTTTAATTGATGTGCCACTCGGATAATTCTGACAGTTTCCATGGCAACGGGAGCCATTCACTTAAAAGAAATACAAAATTTCACTGGTTTCCATGGAAACCATGCACAAACAAAATTTGTTGAATTCATAGAAATATGCACATGCATATATAGCATCATGCTGCCAGGTTTCAGAGTCACACATGCAAAAATGAGTGCTTGAGAGCTCATTTTGTGGCTCATTTTGTAATTTTTCACTATTGGTCGTCACGGTAACCCGAAAATCGACGTCACACATTTTAAGCGAACCGACCTGAATCGACAATTTGTGGACTCGACCCGACGCTGAAAATCTCGTTCCAATCGCTCAATTCGTTCCAAAGATATTGCCCCGACAAGGTTTTGGCCCTGTCTGGGCTGCCTGATAGTCTGCTATAGGCTTACTTGTGACAATTTTTGTGGTACCGTAATGTTCGCGCTTACAGTTCACCATGACATTGGTGCACAAATAATTATGCTCGATCTTATTTTCTTGGAGCGTGCACGTCTACGTGCGGGAACACAGATCACCAAACCCACAAATCAATGTAAATTTTGCCCAAAGAGCACAGAATGAAGTGTGCGAAAATTAAAAAACATTGAAAATTATTATACTCCATTATTAACAAAGTTAATACTGAGTATATTCAAATCCCCGCCGGTGAATGTCCTTGCTTATTTTTCGTTGGGACATTCGCCGGTGGTTGTTATTATTTGTTTGTTATATTGTCTATTGTAAACACCGTGGGTTGGTAAACTGCTTTATATTATATTATATATATGATATAAAACATTATTACTGAGTATATTGTTTTTGTTTTTGCGCGGGGCGACTATCATTTTCGAATAGCTCGAAAACTAGTCAACCTATTCCATCCAAAATCGGCACACGTTATTTTTTTCTCGACATGCGCTACGACTCCGCGTTTCGGAAAAAAATACGCACCCAATTTGTCGTTATCATGGAAAAGGCTTATTTTAGCTTATCTCAGCTTTGAGATAATATTCGAATATTATCTCCCCCATTGAAAACAATGGGAAAATACTCCCGATGAGATATCTCAAAAACTAATTGAGCCATTGCACTGAAATTTGACACACAGGCTGATGACTACAACAGCTTTAATTGATGTGCCACTCGGATAATTCTGACAGTTTCCATGGCAACGGGAGCCATTCACTTAAAAGAAATACAAAATGTCACTGGTTTCCATGGAAACCATGCACAAACAAAATTTGTTGAATTCATAGAAATATGCACATGCATATATAGCATCATGCTGCCAGGTTTCAGAGTCACACATGCAAAAATGAGTGCTTGAGAGCTCATTTTGTGGCTCATTTTGTAATTTTTCACTATTGGTCGTCACGGTAACCCGAAAATCGACGTCACACATTTTAAGCGAACCGACCTGAATCGACAATTTGTGGACTCGACCCGACGCTGAAAATCTCGTTCCAATCGCTCAATTCGTTCCAAAGATATTGCCCCGACAAGGTTTTGGCCCTGTCTGGGCTGCCTGATAGTCTGCTATAGGCTTACTTGTGACAATTTTTGTGGTACCGTAATGTTCGCGCTTACAGTTCACCATGACATTGGTGCACAAATAATTATGCTCGATCTTATTTTCTTGGAGCGTGCACGTCTACGTGCGGGAACACAGATCACCAAACCCACAAATCAATGTAAATTTTGCCCAAAGAGCACAGAATGAAGTGTGCGAAAATTAAAAAACATTGAAAATTATTATACTCCATTATTAACAAAGTTAATACTGAGTATATTGTTTTTGTTTTTGCGCGGGGCGACTATCATTTTCGAATAGCTCGAAAACTAGTCAACCTATTCCATCCAAAATCGGCACACGTTATTTTTTTCTCGACATGCGCTACGACTCCGCGTTTCGGAAAAAAATACGCACCCAATTTGTCGTTATCATGGAAAAGGCTTATTTTAGCTTATCTCAGCTTTGAGATAATATTCGAATATTATCTCCCCCATTGAAAACAATGGGAAAATACTCCCGATGAGATATCTCAAAAACTAATTGAGCCATTGCACTGAAATTTGACACACAGGCTGATGACTACAACAGCTTTAATTGATGTGCCACTCGGATAATTCTGACAGTTTCCATGGCAACGGGAGCCATTCACTTAAAAGAAATACAAAATGTCACTGGTTTCCATGGAAACCATGCACAAACAAAATTTGTTGAATTCATAGAAATATGCACATGCATATATAGCATCATGCTGCCAGGTTTCAGAGTCACACATGCAAAAATGAGTGCTTGAGAGCTCATTTTGTGGCTCATTTTGTAATTTTTCACTATTGGTCGTCACGGTAACCCGAAAATCGACGTCACACATTTTAAGCGAACCGACCTGAATCGACAATTTGTGGACTCGACCCGACGCTGAAAATCTCGTTCCAATCGCTCAATTCGTTCCAAAGATATTGCCCCGACAAGGTTTTGGCCCTGTCTGGGCTGCCTGATAGTCTGCTATAGGCTTACTTGTGACAATTTTTGTGGTACCGTAATGTTCGCGCTTACAGTTCACCATGACATTGGTGCACAAATAATTATGCTCGATCTTATTTTCTTGGAGCGTGCACGTCTACGTGCGGGAACACAGATCACCAAACCCACAAATCAATGTAAATTTTGCCCAAAGAGCACAGAATGAAGTGTGCGAAAATTAAAAAACATTGAAAATTATTATACTCCATTATTAACAAAGTTAATACTGAGTATATTGTTTTTGTTTTTGCGCGGGGCGACTATCATTTTCGAATAGCTCGAAAACTAGTCAACCTATTCCATCCAAAATCGGCACACGTTATTTTTTTCTCGACATGCGCTACGACTCCGCGTTTCGGAAAAAAATACGCACCCAATTTGTCGTTATCATGGAAAAGGCTTATTTTAGCTTATCTCAGCTTTGAGATAATATTCGAATATTATCTCCCCCATTGAAAACAATGGGAAAATACTCCCGATGAGATATCTCAAAAACTAATTGAGCCATTGCACTGAAATTTGACACACAGGCTGATGACTACAACAGCTTTAATTGATGTGCCACTCGGATAATTCTGACAGTTTCCATGGCAACGGGAGCCATTCACTTAAAAGAAATACAAAATGTCACTGGTTTCCATGGAAACCATGCACAAACAAAATTTGTTGAATTCATAGAAATATGCACATGCATATATAGCATCATGCTGCCAGGTTTCAGAGTCACACATGCAAAAATGAGTGCTTGAGAGCTCATTTTGTGGCTCATTTTGTAATTTTTCACTATTGGTCGTCACGGTAACCCGAAAATCGACGTCACACATTTTAAGCGAACCGACCTGAATCGACAATTTGTGGACTCGACCCGACGCTGAAAATCTCGTTCCAATCGCTCAATTCGTTCCAAAGATATTGCCCCGACAAGGTTTTGGCCCTGTCTGGGCTGCCTGATAGTCTGCTATAGGCTTACTTGTGACAATTTTTGTGGTACCGTAATGTTCGCGCTTACAGTTCACCATGACATTGGTGCACAAATAATTATGCTCGATCTTATTTTCTTGGAGCGTGCACGTCTACGTGCGGGAACACAGATCACCAAACCCACAAATCAATGTAAATTTTGCCCAAAGAGCACAGAATGAAGTGTGCGAAAATTAAAAAACATTGAAAATTATTATACTCCATTATTAACAAAGTTAATACTGAGTATATTGTTTTTGTTTTTGCGCGGGGCGACTATCATTTTCGAATAGCTCGAAAACTAGTCAACCTATTCCATCCAAAATCGGCACACGTTATTTTTTTCTCGACATGCGCTACGACTCCGCGTTTCGGAAAAAAATACGCACCCAATTTGTCGTTATCATGGAAAAGGCTTATTTTAGCTTATCTCAGCTTTGAGATAATATTCGAATATTATCTCCCCCATTGAAAACAATGGGAAAATACTCCCGATGAGATATCTCAAAAACTAATTGAGCCATTGCACTGAAATTTGACACACAGGCTGATGACTACAACAGCTTTAATTGATGTGCCACTCGGATAATTCTGACAGTTTCCATGGCAACGGGAGCCATTCACTTAAAAGAAATACAAAATGTCACTGGTTTCCATGGAAACCATGCACAAACAAAATTTGTTGAATTCATAGAAATATGCACATGCATATATAGCATCATGCTGCCAGGTTTCAGAGTCACACATGCAAAAATGAGTGCTTGAGAGCTCATTTTGTGGCTCATTTTGTAATTTTTCACTATTGGTCGTCACGGTAACCCGAAAATCGACGTCACACATTTTAAGCGAACCGACCTGAATCGACAATTTGTGGACTCGACCCGACGCTGAAAATCTCGTTCCAATCGCTCAATTCGTTCCAAAGATATTGCCCCGACAAGGTTTTGGCCCTGTCTGGGCTGCCTGATAGTCTGCTATAGGCTTACTTGTGACAATTTTTGTGGTACCGTAATGTTCGCGCTTACAGTTCACCATGACATTGGTGCACAAATAATTATGCTCGATCTTATTTTCTTGGAGCGTGCACGTCTACGTGCGGGAACACAGATCACCAAACCCACAAATCAATGTAAATTTTGCCCAAAGAGCACAGAATGAAGTGTGCGAAAATTAAAAAACATTGAAAATTATTATACTCCATTATTAACAAAGTTAATACTGAGTATATTGTTTTTGTTTTTGCGCGGGGCGACTATCATTTTCGAATAGCTCGAAAACTAGTCAACCTATTCCATCCAAAATCGGCACACGTTATTTTTTTCTCGACATGCGCTACGACTCCGCGTTTCGGAAAAAAATACGCACCCAATTTGTCGTTATCATGGAAAAGGCTTATTTTAGCTTATCTCAGCTTTGAGATAATATTCGAATATTATCTCCCCCATTGAAAACAATGGGAAAATACTCCCGATGAGATATCTCAAAAACTAATTGAGCCATTGCACTGAAATTTGACACACAGGCTGATGACTACAACAGCTTTAATTGATGTGCCACTCGGATAATTCTGACAGTTTCCATGGCAACGGGAGCCATTCACTTAAAAGAAATACAAAATGTCACTGGTTTCCATGGAAACCATGCACAAACAAAATTTGTTGAATTCATAGAAATATGCACATGCATATATAGCATCATGCTGCCAGGTTTCAGAGTCACACATGCAAAAATGAGTGCTTGAGAGCTCATTTTGTGGCTCATTTTGTAATTTTTCACTATTGGTCGTCACGGTAACCCGAAAATCGACGTCACACATTTTAAGCGAACCGACCTGAATCGACAATTTGTGGACTCGACCCGACGCTGAAAATCTCGTTCCAATCGCTCAATTCGTTCCAAAGATATTGCCCCGACAAGGTTTTGGCCCTGTCTGGGCTGCCTGATAGTCTGCTATAGGCTTACTTGTGACAATTTTTGTGGTACCGTAATGTTCGCGCTTACAGTTCACCATGACATTGGTGCACAAATAATTATGCTCGATCTTATTTTCTTGGAGCGTGCACGTCTACGTGCGGGAACACAGATCACCAAACCCACAAATCAATGTAAATTTTGCCCAAAGAGCACAGAATGAAGTGTGCGAAAATTAAAAAACATTGAAAATTATTATACTCCATTATTAACAAAGTTAATACTGAGTATATTGTTTTTGTTTTTGCGCGGGGCGACTATCATTTTCGAATAGCTCGAAAACTAGTCAACCTATTCCATCCAAAATCGGCACACGTTATTTTTTTCTCGACATGCGCTACGACTCCGCGTTTCGGAAAAAAATACGCACCCAATTTGTCGTTATCATGGAAAAGGCTTATTTTAGCTTATCTCAGCTTTGAGATAATATTCGAATATTATCTCCCCCATTGAAAACAATGGGAAAATACTCCCGATGAGATATCTCAAAAACTAATTGAGCCATTGCACTGAAATTTGACACACAGGCTGATGACTACAACAGCTTTAATTGATGTGCCACTCGGATAATTCTGACAGTTTCCATGGCAACGGGAGCCATTCACTTAAAAGAAATACAAAATGTCACTGGTTTCCATGGAAACCATGCACAAACAAAATTTGTTGAATTCATAGAAATATGCACATGCATATATAGCATCATGCTGCCAGGTTTCAGAGTCACACATGCAAAAATGAGTGCTTGAGAGCTCATTTTGTGGCTCATTTTGTAATTTTTCACTATTGGTCGTCACGGTAACCCGAAAATCGACGTCACACATTTTAAGCGAACCGACCTGAATCGACAATTTGTGGACTCGACCCGACGCTGAAAATCTCGTTCCAATCGCTCAATTCGTTCCAAAGATATTGCCCCGACAAGGTTTTGGCCCTGTCTGGGCTGCCTGATAGTCTGCTATAGGCTTACTTGTGACAATTTTTGTGGTACCGTAATGTTCGCGCTTACAGTTCACCATGACATTGGTGCACAAATAATTATGCTCGATCTTATTTTCTTGGAGCGTGCACGTCTACGTGCGGGAACACAGATCACCAAACCCACAAATCAATGTAAATTTTGCCCAAAGAGCACAGAATGAAGTGTGCGAAAATTAAAAAACATTGAAAATTATTATACTCCATTATTAACAAAGTTAATACTGAGTATATTGTTTTTGTTTTTGCGCGGGGCGACTATCATTTTCGAATAGCTCGAAAACTAGTCAACCTATTCCATCCAAAATCGGCACACGTTATTTTTTTCTCGACATGCGCTACGACTCCGCGTTTCGGAAAAAAATACGCACCCAATTTGTCGTTATCATGGAAAAGGCTTATTTTAGCTTATCTCAGCTTTGAGATAATATTCGAATATTATCTCCCCCATTGAAAACAATGGGAAAATACTCCCGATGAGATATCTCAAAAACTAATTGAGCCATTGCACTGAAATTTGACACACAGGCTGATGACTACAACAGCTTTAATTGATGTGCCACTCGGATAATTCTGACAGTTTCCATGGCAACGGGAGCCATTCACTTAAAAGAAATACAAAATTTCACTGGTTTCCATGGAAACCATGCACAAACAAAATTTGTTGAATTCATAGAAATATGCACATGCATATATAGCATCATGCTGCCAGGTTTCAGAGTCACACATGCAAAAATGAGTGCTTGAGAGCTCATTTTGTGGCTCATTTTGTAATTTTTCACTATTGGTCGTCACGGTAACCCGAAAATCGACGTCACACATTTTAAGCGAACCGACCTGAATCGACAATTTGTGGACTCGACCCGACGCTGAAAATCTCGTTCCAATCGCTCAATTCGTTCCAAAGATATTGCCCCGACAAGGTTTTGGCCCTGTCTGGGCTGCCTGATAGTCTGCTATAGGCTTACTTGTGACAATTTTTGTGGTACCGTAATGTTCGCGCTTACAGTTCACCATGACATTGGTGCACAAATAATTATGCTCGATCTTATTTTCTTGGAGCGTGCACGTCTACGTGCGGGAACACAGATCACCAAACCCACAAATCAATGTAAATTTTGCCCAAAGAGCACAGAATGAAGTGTGCGAAAATTAAAAAACATTGAAAATTATTATACTCCATTATTAACAAAGTTAATACTGAGTATATTGTTTTTGTTTTTGCGCGGGGCGACTATCATTTTCGAATAGCTCGAAAACTAGTCAACCTATTCCATCCAAAATCGGCACACGTTATTTTTTTCTCGACATGCGCTACGACTCCGCGTTTCGGAAAAAAATACGCACCCAATTTGTCGTTATCATGGAAAAGGCTTATTTTAGCTTATCTCAGCTTTGAGATAATATTCGAATATTATCTCCCCCATTGAAAACAATGGGAAAATACTCCCGATGAGATATCTCAAAAACTAATTGAGCCATTGCACTGAAATTTGACACACAGGCTGATGACTACAACAGCTTTAATTGATGTGCCACTCGGATAATTCTGACAGTTTCCATGGCAACGGGAGCCATTCACTTAAAAGAAATACAAAATGTCACTGGTTTCCATGGAAACCATGCACAAACAAAATTTGTTGAATTCATAGAAATATGCACATGCATATATAGCATCATGCTGCCAGGTTTCAGAGTCACACATGCAAAAATGAGTGCTTGAGAGCTCATTTTGTGGCTCATTTTGTAATTTTTCACTATTGGTCGTCACGGTAACCCGAAAATCGACGTCACACATTTTAAGCGAACCGACCTGAATCGACAATTTGTGGACTCGACCCGACGCTGAAAATCTCGTTCCAATCGCTCAATTCGTTCCAAAGATATTGCCCCGACAAGGTTTTGGCCCTGTCTGGGCTGCCTGATAGTCTGCTATAGGCTTACTTGTGACAATTTTTGTGGTACCGTAATGTTCGCGCTTACAGTTCACCATGACATTGGTGCACAAATAATTATGCTCGATCTTATTTTCTTGGAGCGTGCACGTCTACGTGCGGGAACACAGATCACCAAACCCACAAATCAATGTAAATTTTGCCCAAAGAGCACAGAATGAAGTGTGCGAAAATTAAAAAACATTGAAAATTATTATACTCCATTATTAACAAAGTTAATACTGAGTATATTGTTTTTGTTTTTGCGCGGGGCGACTATCATTTTCGAATAGCTCGAAAACTAGTCAACCTATTCCATCCAAAATCGGCACACGTTATTTTTTTCTCGACATGCGCTACGACTCCGCGTTTCGGAAAAAAATACGCACCCAATTTGTCGTTATCATGGAAAAGGCTTATTTTAGCTTATCTCAGCTTTGAGATAATATTCGAATATTATCTCCCCCATTGAAAACAATGGGAAAATACTCCCGATGAGATATCTCAAAAACTAATTGAGCCATTGCACTGAAATTTGACACACAGGCTGATGACTACAACAGCTTTAATTGATGTGCCACTCGGATAATTCTGACAGTTTCCATGGCAACGGGAGCCATTCACTTAAAAGAAATACAAAATGTCACTGGTTTCCATGGAAACCATGCACAAACAAAATTTGTTGAATTCATAGAAATATGCACATGCATATATAGCATCATGCTGCCAGGTTTCAGAGTCACACATGCAAAAATGAGTGCTTGAGAGCTCATTTTGTGGCTCATTTTGTAATTTTTCACTATTGGTCGTCACGGTAACCCGAAAATCGACGTCACACATTTTAAGCGAACCGACCTGAATCGACAATTTGTGGACTCGACCCGACGCTGAAAATCTCGTTCCAATCGCTCAATTCGTTCCAAAGATATTGCCCCGACAAGGTTTTGGCCCTGTCTGGGCTGCCTGATAGTCTGCTATAGGCTTACTTGTGACAATTTTTGTGGTACCGTAATGTTCGCGCTTACAGTTCACCATGACATTGGTGCACAAATAATTATGCTCGATCTTATTTTCTTGGAGCGTGCACGTCTACGTGCGGGAACACAGATCACCAAACCCACAAATCAATGTAAATTTTGCCCAAAGAGCACAGAATGAAGTGTGCGAAAATTAAAAAACATTGAAAATTATTATACTCCATTATTAACAAAGTTAATACTGAGTATATTGTTTTTGTTTTTGCGCGGGGCGACTATCATTTTCGAATAGCTCGAAAACTAGTCAACCTATTCCATCCAAAATCGGCACACGTTATTTTTTTCTCGACATGCGCTACGACTCCGCGTTTCGGAAAAAAATACGCACCCAATTTGTCGTTATCATGGAAAAGGCTTATTTTAGCTTATCTCAGCTTTGAGATAATATTCGAATATTATCTCCCCCATTGAAAACAATGGGAAAATACTCCCGATGAGATATCTCAAAAACTAATTGAGCCATTGCACTGAAATTTGACACACAGGCTGATGACTACAACAGCTTTAATTGATGTGCCACTCGGATAATTCTGACAGTTTCCATGGCAACGGGAGCCATTCACTTAAAAGAAATACAAAATGTCACTGGTTTCCATGGAAACCATGCACAAACAAAATTTGTTGAATTCATAGAAATATGCACATGCATATATAGCATCATGCTGCCAGGTTTCAGAGTCACACATGCAAAAATGAGTGCTTGAGAGCTCATTTTGTGGCTCATTTTGTAATTTTTCACTATTGGTCGTCACGGTAACCCGAAAATCGACGTCACACATTTTAAGCGAACCGACCTGAATCGACAATTTGTGGACTCGACCCGACGCTGAAAATCTCGTTCCAATCGCTCAATTCGTTCCAAAGATATTGCCCCGACAAGGTTTTGGCCCTGTCTGGGCTGCCTGATAGTCTGCTATAGGCTTACTTGTGACAATTTTTGTGGTACCGTAATGTTCGCGCTTACAGTTCACCATGACATTGGTGCACAAATAATTATGCTCGATCTTATTTTCTTGGAGCGTGCACGTCTACGTGCGGGAACACAGATCACCAAACCCACAAATCAATGTAAATTTTGCCCAAAGAGCACAGAATGAAGTGTGCGAAAATTAAAAAACATTGAAAATTATTATACTCCATTATTAACAAAGTTAATACTGAGTATATTGTTTTTGTTTTTGCGCGGGGCGACTATCATTTTCGAATAGCTCGAAAACTAGTCAACCTATTCCATCCAAAATCGGCACACGTTATTTTTTTCTCGACATGCGCTACGACTCCGCGTTTCGGAAAAAAATACGCACCCAATTTGTCGTTATCATGGAAAAGGCTTATTTTAGCTTATCTCAGCTTTGAGATAATATTCGAATATTATCTCCCCCATTGAAAACAATGGGAAAATACTCCCGATGAGATATCTCAAAAACTAATTGAGCCATTGCACTGAAATTTGACACACAGGCTGATGACTACAACAGCTTTAATTGATGTGCCACTCGGATAATTCTGACAGTTTCCATGGCAACGGGAGCCATTCACTTAAAAGAAATACAAAATGTCACTGGTTTCCATGGAAACCATGCACAAACAAAATTTGTTGAATTCATAGAAATATGCACATGCATATATAGCATCATGCTGCCAGGTTTCAGAGTCACACATGCAAAAATGAGTGCTTGAGAGCTCATTTTGTGGCTCATTTTGTAATTTTTCACTATTGGTCGTCACGGTAACCCGAAAATCGACGTCACACATTTTAAGCGAACCGACCTGAATCGACAATTTGTGGACTCGACCCGACGCTGAAAATCTCGTTCCAATCGCTCAATTCGTTCCAAAGATATTGCCCCGACAAGGTTTTGGCCCTGTCTGGGCTGCCTGATAGTCTGCTATAGGCTTACTTGTGACAATTTTTGTGGTACCGTAATGTTCGCGCTTACAGTTCACCATGACATTGGTGCACAAATAATTATGCTCGATCTTATTTTCTTGGAGCGTGCACGTCTACGTGCGGGAACACAGATCACCAAACCCACAAATCAATGTAAATTTTGCCCAAAGAGCACAGAATGAAGTGTGCGAAAATTAAAAAACATTGAAAATTATTATACTCCATTATTAACAAAGTTAATACTGAGTATATTGTTTTTGTTTTTGCGCGGGGCGACTATCATTTTCGAATAGCTCGAAAACTAGTCAACCTATTCCATCCAAAATCGGCACACGTTATTTTTTTCTCGACATGCGCTACGACTCCGCGTTTCGGAAAAAAATACGCACCCAATTTGTCGTTATCATGGAAAAGGCTTATTTTAGCTTATCTCAGCTTTGAGATAATATTCGAATATTATCTCCCCCATTGAAAACAATGGGAAAATACTCCCGATGAGATATCTCAAAAACTAATTGAGCCATTGCACTGAAATTTGACACACAGGCTGATGACTACAACAGCTTTAATTGATGTGCCACTCGGATAATTCTGACAGTTTCCATGGCAACGGGAGCCATTCACTTAAAAGAAATACAAAATGTCACTGGTTTCCATGGAAACCATGCACAAACAAAATTTGTTGAATTCATAGAAATATGCACATGCATATATAGCATCATGCTGCCAGGTTTCAGAGTCACACATGCAAAAATGAGTGCTTGAGAGCTCATTTTGTGGCTCATTTTGTAATTTTTCACTATTGGTCGTCACGGTAACCCGAAAATCGACGTCACACATTTTAAGCGAACCGACCTGAATCGACAATTTGTGGACTCGACCCGACGCTGAAAATCTCGTTCCAATCGCTCAATTCGTTCCAAAGATATTGCCCCGACAAGGTTTTGGCCCTGTCTGGGCTGCCTGATAGTCTGCTATAGGCTTACTTGTGACAATTTTTGTGGTACCGTAATGTTCGCGCTTACAGTTCACCATGACATTGGTGCACAAATAATTATGCTCGATCTTATTTTCTTGGAGCGTGCACGTCTACGTGCGGGAACACAGATCACCAAACCCACAAATCAATGTAAATTTTGCCCAAAGAGCACAGAATGAAGTGTGCGAAAATTAAAAAACATTGAAAATTATTATACTCCATTATTAACAAAGTTAATACTGAGTATATTGTTTTTGTTTTTGCGCGGGGCGACTATCATTTTCGAATAGCTCGAAAACTAGTCAACCTATTCCATCCAAAATCGGCACACGTTATTTTTTTCTCGACATGCGCTACGACTCCGCGTTTCGGAAAAAAATACGCACCCAATTTGTCGTTATCATGGAAAAGGCTTATTTTAGCTTATCTCAGCTTTGAGATAATATTCGAATATTATCTCCCCCATTGAAAACAATGGGAAAATACTCCCGATGAGATATCTCAAAAACTAATTGAGCCATTGCACTGAAATTTGACACACAGGCTGATGACTACAACAGCTTTAATTGATGTGCCACTCGGATAATTCTGACAGTTTCCATGGCAACGGGAGCCATTCACTTAAAAGAAATACAAAATGTCACTGGTTTCCATGGAAACCATGCACAAACAAAATTTGTTGAATTCATAGAAATATGCACATGCATATATAGCATCATGCTGCCAGGTTTCAGAGTCACACATGCAAAAATGAGTGCTTGAGAGCTCATTTTGTGGCTCATTTTGTAATTTTTCACTATTGGTCGTCACGGTAACCCGAAAATCGACGTCACACATTTTAAGCGAACCGACCTGAATCGACAATTTGTGGACTCGACCCGACGCTGAAAATCTCGTTCCAATCGCTCAATTCGTTCCAAAGATATTGCCCCGACAAGGTTTTGGCCCTGTCTGGGCTGCCTGATAGTCTGCTATAGGCTTACTTGTGACAATTTTTGTGGTACCGTAATGTTCGCACTTACAGTTCACCATGACATTGGTGCACAAATAATTATGCTCGATCTTATTTTCTTGGAGCGTGCACGTCTACGTGCGGGAACACAGATCACCAAACCCACAAATCAATGTAAATTTTGCCCAAAGAGCACAGAATGAAGTGTGCGAAAATTAAAAAACATTGAAAATTATTATACTCCATTATTAACAAAGTTAATACTGAGTATATTGTTTTTGTTTTTGCGCGGGGCGACTATCATTTTCGAATAGCTCGAAAACTAGTCAACCTATTCCATCCAAAATCGGCACACGTTATTTTTTTCTCGACATGCGCTACGACTCCGCGTTTCGGAAAAAAATACGCACCCAATTTGTCGTTATCATGGAAAAGGCTTATTTTAGCTTATCTCAGCTTTGAGATAATATTCGAATATTATCTCCCCCATTGAAAACAATGGGAAAATACTCCCGATGAGATATCTCAAAAACTAATTGAGCCATTGCACTGAAATTTGACACACAGGCTGATGACTACAACAGCTTTAATTGATGTGCCACTCGGATAATTCTGACAGTTTCCATGGCAACGGGAGCCATTCACTTAAAAGAAATACAAAATGTCACTGGTTTCCATGGAAACCATGCACAAACAAAATTTGTTGAATTCATAGAAATATGCACATGCATATATAGCATCATGCTGCCAGGTTTCAGAGTCACACATGCAAAAATGAGTGCTTGAGAGCTCATTTTGTGGCTCATTTTGTAATTTTTCACTATTGGTCGTCACGGTAACCCGAAAATCGACGTCACACATTTTAAGCGAACCGACCTGAATCGACAATTTGTGGACTCGACCCGACGCTGAAAATCTCGTTCCAATCGCTCAATTCGTTCCAAAGATATTGCCCCGACAAGGTTTTGGCCCTGTCTGGGCTGCCTGATAGTCTGCTATAGGCTTACTTGTGACAATTTTTGTGGTACCGTAATGTTCGCGCTTACAGTTCACCATGACATTGGTGCACAAATAATTATGCTCGATCTTATTTTCTTGGAGCGTGCACGTCTACGTGCGGGAACACAGATCACCAAACCCACAAATCAATGTAAATTTTGCCCAAAGAGCACAGAATGAAGTGTGCGAAAATTAAAAAACATTGAAAATTATTATACTCCATTATTAACAAAGTTAATACTGAGTATATTGTTTTTGTTTTTGCGCGGGGCGACTATCATTTTCGAATAGCTCGAAAACTAGTCAACCTATTCCATCCAAAATCGGCACACGTTATTTTTTTCTCGACATGCGCTACGACTCCGCGTTTCGGAAAAAAATACGCACCCAATTTGTCGTTATCATGGAAAAGGCTTATTTTAGCTTATCTCAGCTTTGAGATAATATTCGAATATTATCTCCCCCATTGAAAACAATGGGAAAATACTCCCGATGAGATATCTCAAAAACTAATTGAGCCATTGCACTGAAATTTGACACACAGGCTGATGACTACAACAGCTTTAATTGATGTGCCACTCGGATAATTCTGACAGTTTCCATGGCAACGGGAGCCATTCACTTAAAAGAAATACAAAATGTCACTGGTTTCCATGGAAACCATGCACAAACAAAATTTGTTGAATTCATAGAAATATGCACATGCATATATAGCATCATGCTGCCAGGTTTCAGAGTCACACATGCAAAAATGAGTGCTTGAGAGCTCATTTTGTGGCTCATTTTGTAATTTTTCACTATTGGTCGTCACGGTAACCCGAAAATCGACGTCACACATTTTAAGCGAACCGACCTGAATCGACAATTTGTGGACTCGACCCGACGCTGAAAATCTCGTTCCAATCGCTCAATTCGTTCCAAAGATATTGCCCCGACAAGGTTTTGGCCCTGTCTGGGCTGCCTGATAGTCTGCTATAGGCTTACTTGTGACAATTTTTGTGGTACCGTAATGTTCGCGCTTACAGTTCACCATGACATTGGTGCACAAATAATTATGCTCGATCTTATTTTCTTGGAGCGTGCACGTCTACGTGCGGGAACACAGATCACCAAACCCACAAATCAATGTAAATTTTGCCCAAAGAGCACAGAATGAAGTGTGCGAAAATTAAAAAACATTGAAAATTATTATACTCCATTATTAACAAAGTTAATACTGAGTATATTGTTTTTGTTTTTGCGCGGGGCGACTATCATTTTCGAATAGCTCGAAAACTAGTCAACCTATTCCATCCAAAATCGGCACACGTTATTTTTTTCTCGACATGCGCTACGACTCCGCGTTTCGGAAAAAAATACGCACCCAATTTGTCGTTATCATGGAAAAGGCTTATTTTAGCTTATCTCAGCTTTGAGATAATATTCGAATATTATCTCCCCCATTGAAAACAATGGGAAAATACTCCCGATGAGATATCTCAAAAACTAATTGAGCCATTGCACTGAAATTTGACACACAGGCTGATGACTACAACAGCTTTAATTGATGTGCCACTCGGATAATTCTGACAGTTTCCATGGCAACGGGAGCCATTCACTTAAAAGAAATACAAAATGTCACTGGTTTCCATGGAAACCATGCACAAACAAAATTTGTTGAATTCATAGAAATATGCACATGCATATATAGCATCATGCTGCCAGGTTTCAGAGTCACACATGCAAAAATGAGTGCTTGAGAGCTCATTTTGTGGCTCATTTTGTAATTTTTCACTATTGGTCGTCACGGTAACCCGAAAATCGACGTCACACATTTTAAGCGAACCGACCTGAATCGACAATTTGTGGACTCGACCCGACGCTGAAAATCTCGTTCCAATCGCTCAATTCGTTCCAAAGATATTGCCCCGACAAGGTTTTGGCCCTGTCTGGGCTGCCTGATAGTCTGCTATAGGCTTACTTGTGACAATTTTTGTGGTACCGTAATGTTCGCGCTTACAGTTCACCATGACATTGGTGCACAAATAATTATGCTCGATCTTATTTTCTTGGAGCGTGCACGTCTACGTGCGGGAACACAGATCACCAAACCCACAAATCAATGTAAATTTTGCCCAAAGAGCACAGAATGAAGTGTGCGAAAATTAAAAAACATTGAAAATTATTATACTCCATTATTAACAAAGTTAATACTGAGTATATTGTTTTTGTTTTTGCGCGGGGCGACTATCATTTTCGAATAGCTCGAAAACTAGTCAACCTATTCCATCCAAAATCGGCACACGTTATTTTTTTCTCGACATGCGCTACGACTCCGCGTTTCGGAAAAAAATACGCACCCAATTTGTCGTTATCATGGAAAAGGCTTATTTTAGCTTATCTCAGCTTTGAGATAATATTCGAATATTATCTCCCCCATTGAAAACAATGGGAAAATACTCCCGATGAGATATCTCAAAAACTAATTGAGCCATTGCACTGAAATTTGACACACAGGCTGATGACTACAACAGCTTTAATTGATGTGCCACTCGGATAATTCTGACAGTTTCCATGGCAACGGGAGCCATTCACTTAAAAGAAATACAAAATGTCACTGGTTTCCATGGAAACCATGCACAAACAAAATTTGTTGAATTCATAGAAATATGCACATGCATATATAGCATCATGCTGCCAGGTTTCAGAGTCACACATGCAAAAATGAGTGCTTGAGAGCTCATTTTGTGGCTCATTTTGTAATTTTTCACTATTGGTCGTCACGGTAACCCGAAAATCGACGTCACACATTTTAAGCGAACCGACCTGAATCGACAATTTGTGGACTCGACCCGACGCTGAAAATCTCGTTCCAATCGCTCAATTCGTTCCAAAGATATTGCCCCGACAAGGTTTTGGCCCTGTCTGGGCTGCCTGATAGTCTGCTATAGGCTTACTTGTGACAATTTTTGTGGTACCGTAATGTTCGCGCTTACAGTTCACCATGACATTGGTGCACAAATAATTATGCTCGATCTTATTTTCTTGGAGCGTGCACGTCTACGTGCGGGAACACAGATCACCAAACCCACAAATCAATGTAAATTTTGCCCAAAGAGCACAGAATGAAGTGTGCGAAAATTAAAAAACATTGAAAATTATTATACTCCATTATTAACAAAGTTAATACTGAGTATATTGTTTTTGTTTTTGCGCGGGGCGACTATCATTTTCGAATAGCTCGAAAACTAGTCAACCTATTCCATCCAAAATCGGCACACGTTATTTTTTTCTCGACATGCGCTACGACTCCGCGTTTCGGAAAAAAATACGCACCCAATTTGTCGTTATCATGGAAAAGGCTTATTTTAGCTTATCTCAGCTTTGAGATAATATTCGAATATTATCTCCCCCATTGAAAACAATGGGAAAATACTCCCGATGAGATATCTCAAAAACTAATTGAGCCATTGCACTGAAATTTGACACACAGGCTGATGACTACAACAGCTTTAATTGATGTGCCACTCGGATAATTCTGACAGTTTCCATGGCAACGGGAGCCATTCACTTAAAAGAAATACAAAATGTCACTGGTTTCCATGGAAACCATGCACAAACAAAATTTGTTGAATTCATAGAAATATGCACATGCATATATAGCATCATGCTGCCAGGTTTCAGAGTCACACATGCAAAAATGAGTGCTTGAGAGCT
>JAYJML010000675.1:0-16915 GCA_035610835.1 Ophiura sarsii
AGATACAGGCATTTAAAGTTAATATTGTAGGAATCAACATAAAAATTCAATTTGGCTGTTACTTGGTGAGTATATATAGTGATGAGATTGGTGATATCTCATTAATAAAACAGTTGACGAGTAATACTATTTCACAGATGATTATATTATTCTATTTATTGAGGAGACTGGAACTCTCTTGTTCGACAACTCCAACACAACTGACAACAAACTATTCTAAACATGACAGTTATGAAATGCTTGGTCACTGTATAACTAAAGGTCACCTATTTATTTTATTTTATTTTATTTATTCTGATTTCGATGACCTCTCTGATCCATCTCACAGAGCAAAACAGGTATAAAAGATGGATTAGAGAGGCCATCGAAATCAGAAAGAGAGGGACCTCAACGATGAACCGAGACGAGGGGCAATACCACCTCACCCACGTTTTCGACGATCTTTTATCATCTGGCAAAAAATCCCCAGATCATAAATCAACTGGCATCTCCAAGACTGCCAAAAGCGTCATGAGTCGTCAAGATCGCCACTACCAAAAGTGTTGATAAAGGATACAGACGTATCCGAAACGTATACGTGAGTATACCTTTACACTGGATCAGTATAATGAACTTTCCATACCAGATTCTAATTAACGATCCTTATGAACCTATTTGGTAATGATACATCGCAGATCTCAACAATAGGTTATGTCTCTGGCATTTTTATATTCTTCACAAAATTAGTACTTACATTGTTTATTGATCAATATTAATCAATTCATTTATTTTTGCGCTCACGTTGGCACCATAGGATTTGTACAGAGTTTGTTTTTATATATTACAAATTCATAACAAATCTTGCAAAAAATAATAGCCTTGAACAAGTAATACTAACATTTATTTAAATTACACTTATAGCAATTATAGTGTAATTCAGTGAAATTTGAAGTTAGTGAGGGTGAATTAGCCCATTTTTTACCATGGATACGGATAGTGAAGACAAGCAGGGAAATTGACAGGAACATTGGCTCTGTTTTGTGGAGTTACAAGCATTGTTAGCATAAACATTTGTTTTATGATAAAACGACATATTTTCCCCATTTAAGTTGTTGAATATTATGGGAAATGAACGGATTAATAAATTTATGTTTTGTGCAGTAACATTAATAATTTACTTTGGTTCAAGTTTTAGAAACATCATATTGGGTGGACTTACATACTTCCTGCACTCACATTGCTGACAGTAGTGCTAAATTGGACCCCAAGAAAAGCATGTTTAAAACACTTTTCTATGTATAACTACAGTAAATAATCCTAAAACGATAGTCTAAGTGTCCTTTTATTCGCCAAAATTTTGTAAAATTAGCACGGTTGGTGTAGTGGATGGAACGTTGAGATGGGGAGCGAAAGGTTGTGAGTTCGAGCCCCATTATGATCACTTTTGTTTCATATGCGGAGTCTTGCCGCTATGGATTTGTGTGGCTGGCGTCGTCTGTACGTCTGTGTACGTGTCACGGACAGCGCCGCCGGCGTTGAGTATACACAGCAGCCGTATCAGACGTGTTTGGATACACTTGGGTAAGCAACAATAGATTGAGTCCTTGCTTCCTATCCCTTTAGGTATTAGTCTCAGATTCTAGTTGCAACTTATTACACTTACACGTTTTTTCCTGATAAAAGGGACCTTTCGTGTTGCCGCTCACATAGTTGTAGAAGACGTGACAGTTTAAAGAAATTATGCGGATGCTGCAAGGAAATATTACGATGAAAGGAATTCAAATCATTTTACTGATGTCTGCAATGGGTAAGTTCAACATTAGCACATTAACCTATAGCTGAATTGAACCGGGGACCTTAAATCTTCTCCGATACGTTTTGGGTGCAACACTGCTACTGCTTGCATTTGTTTTGTGGAAGGAGAAAGACAATGTATGGGAGGTAGAGAACATGTCTCTCTATTGCATATTTGTAGTGTCAGGAAACAGTAGCTCTAGTATTTATGTGAACCATGAATATTCTACCTCTCTCGCAATAATATCAAAAACCACACATGTTCTAGACTTGATCTCAAGTCTCAGACTCACTACCCTCTCTCTCCCAATTCCTGGTTACAGTAATATTTTCCATCTGATTCGAAACTAATATTGCTGTAGAGCTGGTGCCAGCCTGGTGCATATCTCATTGACCCTATACCTATCGCATGTATTTCATGTATTTGGCCTGGGACAATGTGTGAGAGATGATGTGTCCTCATCATATAGGGTCATGACCATTATACACCACACTTATCATTCATGACATATATTTAGTAACTGTTTCAATATATGGATATTTTGTAAAACCTAACTACACCTAAGGCTCTTTCCTGTCAAACACTGAGCTCCCAATCTGGCCTATCAATGATGGGTAATAACAGGTGGATACTGGATGGGGTAAAATCATTGCCTGGTGTAAAGTGCGAAATACTGTTGCAATAATAACCCTAACTCGAGATCACCACACGGCAACAGATTTCTATTGCGACACCCAAAATTCACCAGAAAGGTCACCCCGATGTTAATTGTATCTGCAATTCTCTCAAAGTCCAAATAATGATTAAATATAAACTTACATTAACGAATATGCGATAAAACCTCATCGATAAAAAAAACACCAATGAAAGTATATTTAGATACTGGATCATAGCGAAATATCATGTCCATATAATGTTATCGATTCACTACCGAAAGGAAGTTATGATTGTGACAGTGGGCAAATGACCGCAGTTGTTTGGTTGAGAAAATTAAGTAGTTCGTTGATTTTAAGAGCTACTTGTCCAGTGCTTTCCACCACAAAGCGTTTCAGAATAATTGCTGAGAACGACACATATATAGAACACGTTCTTGGCATGTTCTAATTTTGAACATGCATTGAACATGTTCTAAAAATGGAACACATGCAGAACACATTTTAGGTGTTCAAATTGTAATAGATATAGAACACGTTATGGTGTGTTCTAATTTTGAACATGTGTAGAACATGTTCTGAACATGGAACACATGCAGAACACATTTTAGGTGTACAAATTGTAACAGACATAGAACACGTTCTTGGTGTGTTCTAATTTTAAACTTGTGTAGAACATGTTCTGAACATGGAACACATGCAGAACACATTTTAGGTGTCCAAATTGTAACAGACATAGAACACGTTCTTGGTGTGTTCTAATTTTGAACTTGTGTAGACCATGTTCCGAACATGGAACACATGCAGAACACATTTTAGGTGTCCAAATTGTAACAGACATAGAACACGTTCTTGGTGTGTTCTAATTTTGAACTTGTGTAGAACATGTTCCGAACATGGAACACATGCAGAACACATTTTAGGTGTTCAAATTGTAACAGATATAGAACATGTTATTGGTGTGTTCCAATTTTGAGCATGTGTAGAACATGTTCCGATTTAGAACATACCAAGAACGTGTTCTATATCTTTTACATTTTGAACACCTAAATATGTGTTCTGCATGTGTTCTTTTTTGCGTCCGATGTGTTCCGCAGTTTTCCAGTGTACTTAGTCGTTTTTCAACATTCACCATATGCATTTCGTGCGTGTGGTGTATTTATAAATATTCTCTACCTCTCTCTCAATAATATTAAAAACCACACATGTTCTTGTACTCTAACATTTTTCTCAAATATTTCAACACATATTTTTGTACTTAGTCATTTGTCAACATTCACCATATGCATTACGTGCGTTTAGAGTATTTATAAATATTCTACCTCTCTCAATAATATCAAAATTCACAAATGTTCTTGTACTTAGAAATTTGTCTCCATAATTTCAACACATATTTTTGTACTTCGTCGTTTTTTAACATTCACCATATGCATTACGTGCGTTTAGTGTATTTATAAATATTCTACCTCTCTCTCAATAATATCAAAATTCACAAATGTTCTCGTACTTATAAATTTGTCTCCAAAATTTCAACACATATTTTTGTACTTAGTCGTTTTTTAACATTCACCATATGTATTACGTGCGTGTAGTGTATGTCTACCTCTCTCAATATTTTTTTAAAAATCCACACATGTTCTTGTACTCTAATATTTTTCTCCAAAATTTCAACACATATTTTTGTACTTATGTTACATTAAAATAAGTCATAAGTATGTTTTTGGTAGTTTAAACCTGTTGTTGTCAATGTAGCGCGTACAATAGTTCTTATCATTTTCAACAGTTACTGTCTGTATGTATTACGTGCGTGTAGTGTATGTCTACCTCTCTCAATATTTTTTTTAAAAATCCACACATGTTCTTGTACTCTAATATTTTTCTCCAAAATGTCAACACATATTTTTGTACTTATATTCCATTAAAGTAAGTCATAAGTATGTTTTTGGCAGTTTAAACATATTGTTGTCAATGTAGCGCGTACAATATACCGCCTTAATGTGCCTTCCTGACAACGCAAATTCGAATATAGACCGCATTCGGCGGAAAAACCCCACAATATTATTGTACTTAAAAGTTTTTCGCCAAAATTTAAACACACATTTTTGCTCACCAAATGCGTTACGTGTGTTCTTATCATTTTCAACAGTTACTGTCTGTATGCATTACGTGCGTGTAGTCACAGGTAGTGTATTTAGAAATGTTTGACCTCTCTCTCAATAATATCAAAAACCACACATGTTTAGATACTACCATATTAATTGGATGTTAAAAATAAAAAAATATCTAACTGTCAGTTGTAATTTTGAATAGGTTTATTAAGAAGGAGATATCACTCAGACAACATAAGAGAAAACCATGTTAAGACTTAGAGGTATGTGTTCCGATTTCTGGCCCGATTTTCAACTTGATGTTTTCTTTTTTACATAAAAGGTCATCCTTAAAATTGTCACATTCCAAAGTTTGAGTGGCATAACTCCAATGGTTCTAATTTTAGAAGCACAAGGTCACAAGCATTTTGCCCATTGAGTAGTACACAAACTGGCTGGTCACCTTTGGCAGTAATTCACCACATTTTAGCCTATAATTTCTAAATGGAACATTTCTGGCCCCTACGATTTGACAGACATAATGAGAAAGATATGGGGATTCATCTGATATCAAAATATCATGATGTGAAAAAAAATCATAGCCAAAAAAGAGTGATCGTAACATACACCTTTAAAGCACGGTAGCTAACATTCCCGTAATAATAGTATTCGTAGGTAACATTTGTTCTTAACTTCAACTTCGTTGATTAAGAACGGTTGGATTCTTCGATTAATCATATTATGTGAAAGAGTAACTTGAAGTAGTTTTATGCCCTGAATTGCTTGTGAGGGTGAATGTCGTACAACAAAATTAAAATAGTGTCTTGCTTGACTTTAGTCGATAATAAGAATGTCCGCTCTGCAATGCTTTTACAAAACAAACAGTATCGCGTAATATTCAACATTTTGAATGAAAAGATTAACCAAATAAACATTAAAATAATATAATATAAAACCCTGTTCCTACTTGTAACATATAAAAGAAAATATCCTAGACATCATTACACTCCCTAGATAGACCCATACTGTTATTATTCTTGATCATCTAATTTGGTTAAGGCACGTTGATTGAAATTTACACACATGATAATTACCTTTGGCATAATAAAACATTTTCTGCTGTATCTGATGATCCAATTTGTTAGTGTCTATCTTACTTGACTTTTAATTATTAAGAATGTGCGTTTAACAAATCAGTCAGACTTCTGTAATATTTAACATCTGATTAAAGGCAAGATGTTGACAAAATACAGTACCGTGTTAAAATTTTGTAAAGGTATAGTTATCAACATCAATTAACTCGCTAGTAATAATGTCTTTACTGCTCTAATTTGATAAAAAGCATGATTATGCTAATGTTAAACTTTAACACTAAAATGTAAATACATAGGCATATGGAAACAGTTTCAGATACATCTAATCATTCATCATTATAATTTCTACTTAACAAGTTTAGTAATCACAGGGGAACACAAAAACTTTAAACTTTTTTCTTGTTCACTTAAAATGCATTTCGGCGCCATTGTAACAAAACAGGCAAGAGAAAAGTGAAGCATCTTATTTTATATCTGTTACACATAGTTTCTATTTTCAAATACAACTACAACAATGGCCAATATTATGAACCTCAGTAGTCACTGCTCTGAAATTCCAGGGGAAATTGGTTAGCTACGCATATATCATATTCGACAAGATGGTTTAAAACAATTACGGACCAAACAATATTATATCCTTCGTATTTATTCCTGCTACCTATTTACATAATAAGTGCAAATGGAAGCGACAAACAAGACAGGAATGTACCATGTTCATAAACTAATTATACCGGTTAGCTACGAATACAAAATGTATTATAATATAAAACCAAAATTTAAAGACCATAAGGGATCATTTACCGACCATAAGGGATCATTGAATGACTATAGGGGATTATTTAAAGACCATAAGCATGATAATGGATCATTTAATAATCACAGGGGAACATTTAAGGACCACAAGGGATCATTTAAGGACCACAAGGGATCATTTAATGAACGCAGTGGGTCATTTAAGGACCACAGGGGATCATTTAAGGACCACAAGGGATTATTTAAGGACCACAATGGATCATTTAAGGACAACAAGGGATCATTTAAGGACCACAAGGGATCATTTAAGGACCACAAGGGATCATTCAAGGACCACAATGGATCATTTAAAGACCGTAAGAAGTCATTTAAGGTCCACAATGGATTATTTAAGGACCAAAATGGATTATTTACATCTACATCTAATCATTCATCATTATAATTTCTACTTAACAAGTTTAGTAATCACAGGGGAACACAAAAACGTTAAACTTTTTTCTTGTTCACTTAAAATGCATTTCGGCGCCATTGTAACAAAACAGGCAAGAGAAAAGTGAAGCATCTTATTTTATATCTGTTACACATAGTTTCTATTTTCAAATACAACTACAACAATGGCCAATATTATGAACCTCAGTAGTCACTGCTCTGAAATTCCAGGGGAAATTGGTTAGCTACGCATATATCATATTCGACAAGATGGTTTAAAACAATTACGGACCAAACAATATTATATCCTTCGTATTTATTCCTGATACCTATTTACATAATAAGTGCAAATGGAAGCGACAAACAAGACAGGAATGTACCATGTTCATAAACTAATTATACCGGTTAGCTACGAATACAAAATGTATTATAATATAAAACCAAAATTTAAAGACCATAAGGGATCATTTACCGACCATAAGGGATCATTGAATGACTATAGGGGATTATTTAAAGACCATAAGCATGATAATGGATCATTTAATAATCACAGGGGAACATTTAAGGACCACAAGGGATCATTTAAGGACCACAAGGGATCATTTAATGAACGCAGTGGGTCATTTAAGGACCACAGGGGATCATTTAAGGACCACAAGGGATTATTTAAGGACCACAATGGATCATTTAAGGACAACAAGGGATCATTTAAGGACCACAAGGGATCATTTAAGGACCACAAGGGATCATTCAAGGACCACAATGGATCATTTAAAGACCGTAAGAAATCATTTAAGGTCCACAATGGATTATTTAAGGACCAAAATGGATTATTTACATCTACATCTAATCATTCATCATTATAATTTCTACTTAACAAGTTTAGTAATCACAGGGGAACACAAAAACGTTAAACTTTGTTCTTGTTCACTTAAAATGCATTTCGGCGCCATTGTAACAAAACAGGCAAGAGAAAAGTGAAGCAACTTATTTTATATCTGTTACACATAGTTTCTATTTTCAAATACAACTACAACAATGGCCAATATTATGAACCTCAGTAGTCACTGCTCTGAAATTCCAGGGGAAATTGGTTAGCTACGCATATATCATATTCGACAAGATGGTTTAAAACAATTACGGACCAAACAATATTATATCCTTCGTATTTATTCCTGCTACCTATTTACATAATAAGTGCAAATGGAAGCGACAAACAAGACAGGAATGTACCATGTTCATAAACTAATTATACCGGTTAGCTACGAATACAAAATGTATTATAATATAAAACCAAAATTTAAAGACCATAAGGGATCATTTACCGACCATAAGGGATCATTGAATGACTATAGGGGATTATTTGAAGACCATAAGCATGATAATGGATCATTTAATAATCACAGGGGAACATTTAAGGACCACAAGGGATCATTTAATGAACGCAGTGGGTCATTTAAGGACCACAGGGGATCATTTAAGGACCACAAGGGATTATTTAAGGACCACAATGGATCATTTAAGGACAACAAGGGATCATTTAAGGACCACAAGAGATCATTTAAGGACCACAAGGGATCATTCAAGGACCACAATGGATCATTTAAAGACCGTAAGAAATCATTTAAGGTCCACAATGGATTATTTAAGGACCAAAATGGATTATTTACATCTACATCTAATCATTCATCATTATAATTTCTACTTAACAAGTTTAGTAATCACAGGGGAACACAAAAACGTTAAACTTTTTCTTGTTATCACTTAAAATGCATTTCGGCGCCATTGTAACAAAACAGGCAAGAGAAAAGTGAAGCATCTTATTTTATATCTGTTACACATAGTTTCTATTTTCAAATACAACTACAACAATGGCCAATATTATGAACCTCAGTAGTCACTGCTCTGAAATTCCAGGGGAAATTGGTTAGCTACGCATATATCATATTCGACAAGATGGTTTAAAACAATTACGGACCAAATAATATTATATCCTTCGTATTTATTCCTGCTACCTATTTACATAATAAGTGCAAATGGAAGTGACAAACAAGACAGGAATGTACCATGTTCATAAACTAATTATACCGGTTAGCTACGAATACAAAATGTATTATAATATAAAACCGAAATTTAAAGACCATAAGGGATCATTTACCGACCATAAGGGATCATTGAATGACTATAGGGGATTATTTAAAGACCATAAGCATGATAATGGATCATTTAATAATCACAGGGGAACATTTAAGGACCACAAGGGATCATTTAAGGACCACAAGGGATCATTTAATGAACGCAGTGGGTCATTTAAGGACCACAGGGGATCATTTAAGGACCACAAGGGATTATTTAAGGACCACAATGGATCATTTAAGGACAACAAGGGATCATTTAAGGACCACAAGGGATCATTTAAGGACCACAAGGGATCATTCAAGGACCACAATGGATCATTTAAAGACCGTAAGAAATCATTTAAGGTCCACAATGGATTATTTAAGGACCAAAATGGATTATTTAAGGACCACAATGGATAATTTAATAACCACAGGGGATCATTTAATAATCACGGGGGATCATTTAATAACCACAGGGGATCATTTAAAGACCACAGGGGATCCTTTAAGGACCACAAGGGATAATGTAAGGACCACAATGGATCATTTAAGGACCACAATGGATCATAAAAGGTCCACAAGGGATTATTTAAGGACCACAAGGGATCATCTAAAGACCACAAGGGATCATTTAAGGACCACAAGGGATCATTTAAGGACCACAAGGGATCATATAAGTACCACAATGGATCATTTAAGGACCACGATGGATCATTTAAGGACCACGATGGATCATTTAAGGACCACGATGGATCATTTAAGGACCACGATGGATCATTTAAGGACCGCAAAGGATCATTTAAGGACCACAAGGGATCATTGAAGGACCAAGGGATCCTATAAGTACCACACGGCATCATTTAAGGACCACGATGGATCATTAAAGGACCACAAGGGATCATTGAAGGACCGCAAGGGATCATTTAAGGACCACGATGGATCATTTAAGGAACACAATGGATCATTTAAGGACCACAAGGGATCATTAAAGGTCCACAAGGGATTATTTAAGGACCACAAGGGATCATCTAAAGACCACAAGGGATCATTTAAGGACCACAAGGGATCATTTAAGGACCACAAGGGATCATATAAGTACCACAATGGATCATTTAAGGACCACGATGGATCATTTAAGGACCACAAGGGATCATTGAAGGACCAAGGGATCCTATAAGTACCACACGGCATCATTTAAGGACCACGATGGATCATTAAAGGACCACAAGGGATCATTGAAGGACCGCAAGGGATCATTTAAGGACCACGATGGATCATTTAAGGAACACAAGGGATCATTTAAGGACCACAAAGAATCATTGAAGGACCACAAGGGATCATTGAAGTACCACAAGGGATCATTTAAGGACCACAAGAAATCATTGAAGGACCACAAGGGATCATTTAAGAACCACAGGGGATCATTTAAGGACAACAATGCATCATTTAAGGACCACGATGGATCATTTAAGGACCACGATGGATCATTTAAGGACCACAAGGGATCATATAAGGACCACAAGGGGTCATATAAGGACCACGTAGAATCATTAAAGGACGGACCACAAGTGATCATTGAAAGACCACAAGGGATCATTGCAGAACCACAAGGGATCATTCAAGGACCCAAGGGGATCATTTAATGACCACATGGGATCATTTAAGGACCTCGGGGGATGATTTCAGGACCACGGGTTCATTTTAGGACCACATGGGATCATTTAAGGACCATAGAGGATCATTTAAGGACCACAGGGGATCATTTTTAGTGTTAATGTTTAACATTAACATGATCATGCTTTTTATCAAATTAGAGCAGTAAAGAACATCAGATACAGCAGAAAATGTTTTATTATGCCAAAAGTAATTATCATGTGTGTAAATTTCAATCAACGTGCCTTAACCAAATTATATGATCAAGAATAATAACGGTAGGGGTCTATCTAGGGAGTGTAATGATGTTAAGATGTTTTCTTTTACAGTTAAGCCCACAATTATTCATACCCTTTGAAAAATATGAGGTTTTTGCATTTTTCTCATATGTATACCAGCTGGAGTGGTGTAACTTTTGCTTTACACAAAAGACAGTTAGTTTGCAAGTACAAATACATATATTTGGGCTCAACATTTTTTGCATAACAATAGAATTGAACAAGAATTGTGTTTTTATGCCTGTCCAAAATTATTCATACCCCATACCAAATCTCAGGATTGAGGCCATTTTTTGTGATAATACACATGTTGTTGACATTCCAAACGTTCTTTATATTGTATGATAGGCTTTTATATTGTCATGCAATTATTCTGTGATGTGTGCATACAATGTGGATGCATTACAAATGTACAAATGTGTCCCATTGAATGTACAATGAGGGATAGTATAGGACAACACTCTATAACTCTTTGTCAGCATGGCGAAGAAGACCAAAGAACTCAGTGAGGACCTTTGTGTGTGCATATTGTGAATGCTCACAAATAGGGGACAGGCTACAAAGCTATTTCGAAGCAATTCCAAGTGCCAGATTCCACCATACAAAGCATAATTAGGAAGAACAAGACGTTCAACTCAGTTAAAAGCCTTGATGGACACGGTCGGAAACCGACAGTGTCTCCTTGTTTGACAAGAAAAGTATGGTTTAAAGCCAACAACAATCCACAGATCACCATCAATGCTCTCCTGAACAACCTTGGTGATTCTTGGACCAAGATATTAAGGCAGACACCCCGGCAGACATTGCACAAGAGAGTTCTCCATGGACTCCGACCAAGGAGACACTCCAGCAGACATTGCACACGAGAGTCCTACATGGACTCCGACCAAGAAAGACTCTACTCCTGAAAAGAGACCAAGATAAACTCGTCTAGCATTTGCAAGAGCATTTCTGGACAAAGATCCAAGCTTTTGGTCCTCAGTGTTGGGTTGGCTAAGATGCAAGACGAGTTTCTCTGTGTCTCTTTTTAGGAGTAGAATCTTTCCTGGTCGGCCTCCATGGAGACCTCTTATGTGCAACGTCTGCTGGAGTGTCTGCCATGATATCTTGGTCCATGAATTGCCATGGTTGTTTAGGAGAGCGTTGATGGTGATCTGTGGATTGTTGTTAGCCTTTCGCAATACTTTTCTTGCCAAACAAGGGGACACCGTTGGCTTCCGACTGCGTCCTTCAATGTTTTTTACTGAGTTGAACTTCTTGATCTTCCTAATTATGCTTTTTATGGTGGATTCTGCACTTGGAATTATGAGCATTCACAATATGCACAAAAAAGGTCCTCACTGAGTTATTTGATCTTCTTCGCCATGCTGACAAAGAGCTAGAGTGTTTTCCTATAACATCCTTCACTGTATATTCAATAGGACACATTTGTAATGCATCCACATTGTATGCACACATCATGGAATAATTGCATAACAATATCAAAGCCTACCACACAATATAAAGAATGTTTGGAATGTCAAAAACATGTGTTTTATCACAAAAAATGGCCTCAATCCTAAGACTTGGTATGGGGTATGAATAATATTGGACAGGCATAAAAACACAATTCTTGTTCAATTTTATTGTTATGCAAAAAATGTTGAGCCCAAATATATTGATTTGTACTTACACACTAATTGTCTTTAGTGTAAAGCGAAAGTTCCACCACTCCAGCTGGTATAGATATGAGAAAAACGCAAAAAACTCAAATTTTTCAAAGGATATGAGTAATTGTGAGCTTAACTGTATATCTTAGAAGTAGGAACAGGTTTTTATATTATATTATTTTAATGTTTAGTTGATTAACCATTTTATGCAAATGTTGAATATTACGCGATACTTGAGAAGAAAAGTTCATTGTATCTAATCCAATCAATGTCCACTTACTTTTTATTGTGGACGTTTCGGCAAAACACTGTTGCCTTTATCAACACATGATACACCACAATTTGGATTGACTCACTACCTGGTACTTATCTGGAGGGTCTATACTAACTACCTATGTGATCAGATTTGAGAAGGTACACCGGTTGAACGATTCGCCTTAACTAGGCCTCGTATGAGAGTTAGCCTCTAGACTAGTAGTGAGTGATTAACTACTGCCTACTGACAAAAATTTGCCGTATTTTAACGTATTTTTTTGTAAACCTTGTCAACTAATTATGGCAATGAAATGTATTTATCGATTTATCGTATTCGTATTTTGCTCATTATATTTTAGGGCTAGGGGATCATACAACATCATGCTACAAATTACAAATCTATTTTATCATTGTAATCATGTATTTATCATCTAAATACTATTTTTGGCGAGTTTGTCTGTCTGTCCAATGACTCCGAGTGTATATTCCTGCCCATCTGTCCGTGCAATCGCTATGCGCAGGGATCTTCGCCCCACGTAGCAACCAGTGCCACGCAACAGTCACGAAAGTGTCACGCACGGCCCACCACCGAAATTTTGATTTTCTTTAACCCCAGTAGCTACTATTTGGACACAAATTGTGGCTTAGGGACTGTGTGATGACATATGGTCTTCACCCAAAATATTTTCATTATGGACATAGCTACATTCCTGTATATGTGGCTGTTTGTTATCCTTAAAGATCGCATCGCAATAAGCATTTATACCGGATAATACGACCGACAAATAAAATAGTTTACGAACTTTTCTAT
The DNA here is from genome assembly GCA_035610835.1 of Ophiura sarsii. Taxonomy (NCBI): domain Eukaryota; kingdom Metazoa; phylum Echinodermata; class Ophiuroidea; order Amphilepidida; family Ophiuridae; genus Ophiura; species Ophiura sarsii. Next base: position 13,557 of record JAYJML010000675.1, read on the forward strand.
AAGTAAACAAACTCTTACACTGTTGCTGCGCGCTCGCGTATAAACAAAACATGGCGCACGCGTAATGGTGCAAACTGTAAGGTGCGTACGCGTCGTGGTGCAAGCTGTATTTTTCTTTGTAAAAAAGGCCAGTCCGTGGCTCCGCAGTGCAAACCGTACAGTAGGCCTACAAGATAACGGGGCACGAGGAGACGAGACGTGCCGGGAATCAAACCCTCAAACCGTGTGCGTGTAAGTGTGTAGTGTTTTGGCAGGTTAGAGTTATAGTGATTGTAGGTAGTATGATGTCAGTGCCCGACATCCAATCGCGGCCTCCACAATGTGCGCGGGCAACAACAGGCCTATATTACTATAGCAATTCGTGTTAAACATTCGTTTTAGGCCCTTAGGCCAATCATAGGATGTTTTTTATATAAATGGAAATGTTAAGTATAAAGACGGTGTGAGCAAACCGTGATGCGTGATTGAAATACATTCGTTTGGCATACAGTACATGCCTACTGGATTAATGTCAATAGACTGAAAAAATAAACGTATATTGCAAACAAAGTTCTCAAGACTGGGTACAGATGATCATGACGACAGACCCATCCTTCCACCAACTATAAAACTAAAAGACCAACTCTGAACTAAGACCCCACTATAAAAACCCGACCCTATGCCTTTATATGTACTGAATTACATGGATATAGTATATGTCCATGGATGGAGTAGCCTATACCTGGATTTAAGGGTAGGGTGCCTGTATTATGGGTCATCTGAAATATTAAGGGCACCTGTGATAACTGAATTTTAAGAGTAGGCCTACACATTCCGTGAACCCCCCCCCCCCCCACCCCACCCCACCCCCAACCCGAGAACCGACCAACCCACAAACCGCGAATTCTAGTGTAGTATTAATTTGTAAATAAAGAAAGCCTATATAAAAATAGTTCAGTCATTTTCCAAATTGGCGAAACCTTAAATGTGGGCATAATGTGGGTTAATGCCATACATTTTTATTTGAGCAATTTTAGGCAATATTTCAGGCCTATTTTTAATTTTTAAAGTAAACTTAATTAACATTGAAAACTATATCATCGTCTGTAATTGAAAAATACTATGTGTTGCCTCCAGTTTATATACTTTACATTATACGTTTTTCGTGTATATCGATGCACAAAATAAGCCAAAAGTCACATTTGAGACGATAAAACGTGCAGACGATGCTGGACACGAATTCCGAACTTTGACAGTTCGTATTGGCTTAATACGTAATCGCGAATACCTATCGCAAAAGTCTAAAAAACACTTTTCTATGTATAACTACAGTAAATAATCCTAAAACCGATAGTCTACGTGTCCTTTTTCGACCTTTTTGCTTTTAAATCATGAATCTGAATAGGAAACATGAATTTATTGGTATAAAATGTATAATGAACACAATGAAATGGTAATTGGGTCTGATGGTTTAATACTTTGTCGACAACACAGTGATAACTTGCAATCTTCCAGGGGAGAAATACTTTTGCGCGGCAGTGTATATGCGTCGTGTACAGCGGATCGCGTTTGTCTTTAGGGTGTACCAGTTGGCTGCGAAGGGTGCAATGTAGCTTCATAGCTGTAGATGTGATATTTTTTCATCACTCTGGACACCCTCTCTTATACACCTTTGACGTACGGTAGAACCACGAAGCCTTTGTTTTGCGTCTCTGGAGTGCTTTTCGGGTCTCGTTTGGGTTTGGGTTTAGGTGTCGTCATTTGATCTTTGACCTTCTCAAAAGTCCACTTAGGGAAACCGCAATTAGCGAGTGCCTGTTGAACATGGTTTTCCTCTGCTACTTTGTCTGCATCTTCTGTGACGACCTTGTTCATGCGATCGTACAGTGTCCGTATGACTCTAATTTCTGGTGCAATGGATGATGAGACTCGTAGTTAAGGTACTGGTCTGTGTGAGTCGGCTTCCTGTATACCAACAATTTGACTATGCCATCTCCTTTCTTCACGATTAGGGTGTCAAGGAATGGGATTCTGTCCGTCGGTTTCTTTTTCATATGTGAATTTGATGGATCCCGACTTGTCAATTTGGTTTAGGTGGTCCGTCAACTCACCCCCACACTCCTTCTTTACTACTTCCAGGATATCGTCAACGTATCGTAGCCAGGTTTTTTGGTTTACAATCCATGGGTGCAGTAGCTACGCGATACTGTTTGTTTTGTAAAAGCATTGCTGAGCGCACATTCTTATTATCTACTAAAGTTAAGCAAGACACCATTTTAATTTTGCTGTACGACATTCACCCTCACAAGCAATTCAGGCATACAAACTACTTCAGTTGCTCTTTATCATATTATTGTAACGCGGGCTGAGCGAGAGCCAGGCTAGGCAAGGTACCCTTGTAGAAACTCGTAATAAACATACTTGGTAGCGTCCGTATCATTTCTCGTTAGTATATAGTTTATTTATAATGAAAGGCCCAATTACTAATATTCAAAATACTGTTACAATTTAATATGTAAATTGTACAGCTAAGCCTACATAGGCCTCACCGGATAAGTCATAGGCATACACCGTTGGTTACCACCCGGAGTTGTCCCGTGAAATAGTCCGGCCAGTTACCGGCTCGGACTAATGTCACTTGAACTCCACACACAGAGTGCTTATGTTTCTATCCGATGATTCCCCTTGTAGTTCAGCTGCAGATTCAGGACTTGGCTCTAGTATATCAGAATGACTGAGTGCCGAACTCTAGTTCGGCTCCCTACTTATATTCTTTTGGACCATGGCATTCCCATGCAAAACTGCCACGTATACACTTTTGGTTCATGACAACAACGTACAATTTTGCCACGTGTACACTTTTGAAGGGCATCCGTGTCATGTCTGTCACAAGGCTATCACATGTATCTCTTGTATAATTCAAGGCCTATCGATTAAATTCACATGTTATAGTGTGGCCTGAACGTGGAGATCCCTGGTGCCTTGAATTATAGACCTACAATCCTGGAAAAAAGTCTTGGAACACTTGCGTGTACGTGTGATTAACGGAAAACTCCCCCGTACAATGTTGACCAAGGCCAGTGGCTCCTGCAGCTTGCCAGAGTGTCTCAACATTGATCGATGGGGGGGGGGGGGGGGGGGGGGGGGGGGGGGGGGGGGGGGGGAAGGAAAAATCTCATTTGAACAAGTTCCGTTTATAACAGAAGACACTACGTATCAATACATGCACACAATACCCAACACGTGTGCTCAGCGTTCGCGTTACAAGGACTTTTTTCCAAGATTGTATACGCAGATTGCAAACAACTTCATCTAATTTGTTCTTCTTTCTATCATATCTCGAAAACGAAATGTCACATGTATCTCAAATTGCCCAGTAT